>VZRS01013543.1:0-40333 GCA_013398055.1 Ifrita kowaldi
TATATATGCATGTCACTTTATTTTTACAAAGAAATAGTACAGTCTTCAACATAACAGGTTTTTTAGGCAGTGTGTATCTACTGTTCAAACACAAGATCACACTTTGGGGATTCAGTGTGCAAGACTGAGAACAAGTCCCATGCGATAGTCTCAGCTTTTGGTATGAATCCATTCTGTGGCTTTTGGCCCATACTACATTATGGCATGATTCCCTTATTTGTGCAATGTGGTGTAGTATCTCCTGCTTCGCATAAGTGCACAGCATTTATTCATTAACATTTCTTTAAACACTTCAAGAACCATGTAGGAAAGACTATGCATATTCCATAGTGTGAGCTATGGTTCTTAGTTACAGCTGGGCAGGCTTTGCAGAGCAGAAATGAGGGCTGCATGGGTGTCTTTAGAATTCTTTTGATTCACAACCAGGCACAGATTCAGGCCAATTTCTGAGCTGCTGGCAGATCCATGGGGCTGACAGGGTAGCCAGGAAATAACGGGACACACTGAAGTTCCCCAGGTCATGCTGGTGGGTCACACTCCACACTGGCAGCAAGAAGGACAGTGCCCTTGCAGACCCTGGGCCAGAAGGCTCCCACTGACCTGAGTTCTGGAGAATGAATGAATTTCTGAGCAGGTATATTCAGATGACACATGATGGACAACCCTAAAATTAATCCTCAAATAATAATGGGGGCGATACGAGAAACAAAATCTGTAGTTACTTAGGGAAGGTCTTCAAAATTATTTAGGCAGAGAAACAAAGTATTAAAAATTGGAAAAGCCTCTGTCTCTGTCCTGAAGATTTAGTACTGGTTTAGACCATCCTTAGAAAATTCCAAATTGGGTATCAAAGTCATGATATGACAGAGTGAAGAAAGAAGACCACAGATCTCAGTGGCTCAGGTACTAGCCAGCATAAGCTGTGGTCTTGATCTCAGAATCCTGCCTTTTTAGCTCTTTTTACTGTGTAGTGTTTGCAGAGCTGAAAGAAATGCAAATCAGGTGTGATAGTAGCTTGTTTCCACGAGGCTGCAGATAGATGTTATTTATTCTACTCTTCATTACTTCATTTGGGTATTATTTCTGCAGAAGCCTTCATTTATTCAATGCCGAGTTTGTCCCTCTCTTCCACTATTTCCTATCTTTTCCAATTACAGCCTTAAATTCCTATTTTCCTCACTCCTCAGTATGGCGTTCTCCAAGTTTCCACCACCACACAGGTACTGGTAAGTCCTTCACACCCGACAAGAACAGCTGAACTTTCAATAGCAGTTGGCTTGTATTTCCAGGTATTCCCAGCCTCCTGTGCACTTCACTGGGTAAGAGTTCCCATATGACCAAGCTGAAAACTGAAGAGAGGTGTTTCTCTAGCCCTTACCTGATCCTGCATTTCATTTTCTCAGGCAAAACAGAACTCAGCATCTAGAAGATGTGTCATTTTTGCCCAATTATGTTTCTTTCTTATGACAACAAAACAAGAAGGATCTCAACAATTTTGCTTTCTCTGATGAAATAAAGGCTCTTGGATTGTATTTTGTTGAGTACTGTACCATTGTCACAACACTTGTCTTGCTTGTACCTGCAATACAAATTCTATATAAACAGCATTGATTCCTTTCTGAGACTATAATCCTTTCCCATTTGCTTGTTTCGAGGAACTTCTGAATTCTTGTCACTCGTGCAGGTAGAATCACAGAATTGTATAGGCTTCAAAAGACCTCTAATACCACTGAGTCCAACTGTTCCCCCAGCACTGCCAAACCCACCACTAAACCATGTCCCCCAGTGCCTCATCTAAAAGTCTTTTGAACACTTCCATGCAAAGGCAATACTCCTCTAAAATCCCCAGAAATGCTTTCCTGTGACTCAAGCTAACTGGATTAGCTATAGCAGAGAGCATACACTGAGGTAAGAATACCAAATGGTAAGGAAATCTTGCTTTCCTGTTTAGTTTGCAATCCTCTGCACAAGCAAGAGAAGCCCAGGATGAGGGTAGTGTTTAACCCAGGACCTGCAGAGCAATGACCTAAGTAGTACTTAGCTGACTAGACATACTCTAGTTGACTAGTCTGCTCCTTCCCATTATGTCACAAGTGATGCAAGTACAGTCTGGGGAAAGCTACAGTAACTGCTGCTGCTGTTACTAAGAGAGTTATTCTGAATGTTCAACACTATGTGGGTCACAATTTTCTGTTTCAGGTTTAAGCATGATCCTCTGCAAACTCAGCATGGCCCTTAGCCTTCCCTCAAGATGCCACTCACATTTTTTTCACTGGCCAGGTGTCAGTATTATTGGTGAAACACAATTGTTCTACTCACACTTCAGTAGATGCTTTTCAATCTCTCCTTTTCCATTGTTCAGGTTCCCAC
The DNA here is from genome assembly GCA_013398055.1 of Ifrita kowaldi. Classification (NCBI taxonomy): domain Eukaryota; kingdom Metazoa; phylum Chordata; class Aves; order Passeriformes; family Cinclosomatidae; genus Ifrita; species Ifrita kowaldi. The sequence goes on from VZRS01013543.1 coordinate 2,371, forward strand.
AGCTGAATAAGCAAACAAAAATTAACACTCTGTCCTTTTTATGAACTTCCCAAGATCTTGTTAAAATTTTACCATCCTAGAATTTGACAAACAAGTGCCTACAGATAAGCTGGGGATTTCCATGTGCACAGTTATAGATTTTGGGTGGTGAAAGTGCAGCCAACAGCCAATAGCCAACCCTCTGACCTTTGCATGGTCCTTCAGCATGGCAATGTCTGTGCAGAATATAAATGGTCTAGATGCATAGCTAAAAAAAGATCAAGGCCAAGTCAAAGTCATGATTAGACATTGAGTCCCAAAGAACTCCTGGTTGTAACACAAGGAGATGTTTTAGTGATAATTTAATACAGCTTAATACATACATATATTGTCTATATTCATAGTCACAAACATACATATATATTTCGATTTCAGTCATATTCTGGCTTTAAAAATGCAGGTAGAAGAAGCTTTGATAAAAGCACTGTACTAAGAGGGCAGTTCAGAAATCACAGCATCATAGAATATCCTGAGTTGGAAGGGGCCCACAAGGATCACAGAAGTCCAATTGAGTAAGTGCTGCTGAAGGAGCAGTTAGGTATTATCCCCCTAATGGGGGGTTTCTGTGTGGATTGCTGATTTCCTCTGTCAGAAGTATTGCTGCCGTTAGTGTTTGTTTTCTAAACTCACTGCTGTTTCCAGTAAATTGTTCTTACCTCAACCCATGATCTTTACCTTTTGTGCTGCCTGTTCTCCTCTCTAGCCCACCGTGCGGTGGGGTAGGGTGGGAAGGAGGGGCAGTGAGCAGTCACGGTTTCAGTGGAAGCAATAAACTGGGGAGTACCATTCCTAAATGACAACACCTCTCAGTCACCTCTCCACCAGGCTGGACAAGACAAATGACCTCAGCCACTCCTTGTAGGGCTTCTTCTCAAGACCCTACACTATCTTTGTAGCTCTCCTTTGGATGTTCTCTAATAGCTTTTTACCCTTCTGACATCGGGGTGCCCAGAACTGCCCCCAGCACTCGAGGTGAGGCCGCCCCAGTGCAGAGGAGGGTGGGACAATCCCCTCCCTGGCTTGGCTGGCAATGCTAGGACACAGTTGGCCCTCCTGCGACTTATATCCAACTTTCCATAGACCAGGATCCCCAGGTCCCTTTCCCTGGCGCTGCTCTCCAGCATCTCGTTCCCCAGTCTGTCCATACATCTGGGGCTGTCCCATCCCAGGTGCAGAATCTGGCACTTGTCTTTGTTAAACTCCTTACAAATACCTGGAGGCAGCAGAAGACAGCACTGGCACAGAGAGACTGTAGATTATAATGAGAAAAATTTATACAAAGACTTGCAGAATTAGGGCAAAGTACAAGGAGTTATTCAAGCTGTATCACTAGCAGACATCCATCAATTCATAGAATCTAAAGTCTTCTGTGCTGATTTAGGAGTAAGCACCTCCTCTGATCTCCACGGCTAACATTAGATTACAGAAGTTGCTTTACAAAGTACAGTTTTTGGTATCTTGACCCTAGAACAGGATGGATATTTCCTTCTTCCCTTGCTGCAGTGTAGTGCAAGTGTGGAAAAAAGAAGAGAGGGATAAATGGGGTTATGCCCCTTGTGCCAACTCCCAGATAGTCTTTTCGGAAATGCCCACACTCCTTGGTCATGATAGACATGGCTGAGTACGTTCCCTTTTCTGCTTCAAGTGGCATCTACCTCCAAATACTTCTGGCAAAACTGCATACAGAATTTTTGAAGTTCATTTGTGGGGAAATTCATAATTTTCCTCTATAGTTAATTTTTTTTTATACTGCCAGGGGCAGTGTACAAAACTGTTACCCTGTTACCCCGTTTTACAGGGTAAAACTGATTTAATTTTAAGGATTATAGGACAGTAAAACTAAACTGTGTTCTCCTGAAGTTACTCAAGCAACACATTCAAGTGGTTTAATCAACCTTGCAGGCAGCCTGCTGTAGAGATGGGGTAATAGTCTCTGTTGGCTTACAGGCTTAGGTATTGCAGTATTATTTCTGAGGCCTTGAACTTCTTGTCTTTAAACAGTGTATTTGATTTCATGTGGCACAGAAGCAAAGTTAATAAAACTTGTCAAACTTAAAGCAGATCCACTGTCTCCTGGCAGGACCTCAACTACCTGTAGAAATGTCAAGGTGGGCCTCCAAAGTGCTCTTCAGCATGTTCTGTAGCGAGCACATTACTTGGCATTACCCTGGATAACAAGGACTGGACTGTACTGCATCCAGCTCTGGGGTCCCAGCACAGGAAGGACATGGACCTGTTGGACTGAGTCCAGAGGAGGCCACCAAGATGATTAGAGGGATGGAGCACCTCTCCTATGAGGAAAGGCTGAGAGAATTGGGATTCAGCCTGGAGAAGAAAAGGCTTTGGGGTGACCTAATTGCAGCCTTCCAGGACTTGAAGGGAGCCCACAAGGAAGATGGAAAGAGACTATTTACAAGGGCATGCAGTGATAGTTTTGCGAAATGTGGAATATATAAAATTCTCATAAGAAAGTATATTCCTTAATGTTTGGTCTTTGTATACTTTCAAGCTGAATCAACAAGAAAGGAGGTTTAATCCCGGAAACAGATAGCAGCTAACAAGCAAGTTCTAAGTGATGTCCAGGTGTTAGAAAAGCGAATTACTTGTTGGTAGAATTGCCTTGTTAAGGTTTAGGGCTTGACATGCTTCAATGATCTCAGATGTAGGGGAAGGATAACAAAGAGAAGAAGGATACCCACTGATAGTGGACACAAAGCATGCAGAATTCATGGGCCACAAGGATATCTGGCAGAAGAAAACCTAATAAAACCAACTCAGCAATCATGCTGAAATCAGCTTGAACTGGGTAAACGGTAATTCTGGCAGGGGGAGATCATTACCACTGACTCATGGACCACCAACTCAATAAACCCACTGACTCAAAAGACTAATTGGCATGAGAAGAAAGAATCATTAAAAAACAGCCGACAGAATACTAATTAATAAGAAAACTATGTAACTTGCAGCCAATGAACACTAACTCCTTTGTTTGCTAAAATGTATTAATAGTAAAACATTTTCATAATTGGCATGCGCTATTTGTGGAAGTCCACTGCGCACCCAGGCTTGTGCAACTCTGAAATAAATGAGTGTTTAATTACTGGCATGTTGCACACCAGGTAATGAATTTGATTTTTGTGGACAATAACAGGACAAAGGGAAATGGCTTCAAATTGAAAGAAAGCAGGTTTAGATTGGATATTAGGAAGAAATTCCACCCTGTGAGGGTGGTGAGGCCCTGGCACAGGTTGCCCAGAGAAGCTGTGGCTGTCCCATCCCTGGAAGTGTTCAAGGCCACTTTGGACAGGGCTTGGAGCGCCTGGTCTAGTGGAAGGTGTCCCTGCCCATGGCAGGGAGGTTGGAATTGGATGAGCTTTGAGTTCCCTTTCAACCCAAACCACTCTGTGGTTCTGTGACACTTAGTTTTCCCGTCTGTGCATTGTGCTTCCATTTGGACAAGCATGTACTAAGTGAAACGCTTGACTGGAGTGTGCTCAGTCTTATAATGAGCGTTTATCATTGGCAGCCATAAAAGCTCTGTTCTGTTCTCTTCCTGGAACTTCCATCGCAAAGCCTACCGAGGAACGCCTGGGGGACGGTCTGCTAAATTTGACAGGGAAAGAAAGGCTCTGAGGGAGCCAATCTCCTTTCCCGACGCTCGGCCGGCTGCCAACCCGGCCAGGCCAAAGCAGAACGAGCCCAGCGGCCTGAGGGGTGGCATAGGCCCGCCCCGGCCTNAGATGGCGCTGCACGTCCCCAAGGCCCCGGGCTTCGCCCAGATGCTCAAGGAGGGGGCGAAGGTGAGACCGCCTTTGGATGGATGCGCGGATAAACGGATGGATGGGTGCGGGAGGAGTCTCAGGGTGGCGGTGCGGGGAAAGCCCCGGAAGGCCGGCAGGGCCAGGCGGCACCACGTGGGGCGGGGGCCTGGGGGTTCGCGCACTGTCCCTCTCCCGGCCCGGGGCCCCTCCGCGGCCTTTGCGCTGCGGGGATCCGTGCCTGCCCGGTCCTGCAGGGCGGCGCCCGGTGCACGCAGCCTTCCAGAAGTCTCTGCGGGGCCGTGATCCCACTCCCCGCCCTTCCCCCGGGCCGGGCCCTGCCGCTTCATCCCGCCGCTCCGGGGATGCGCCGCGGCCCGACTCGTGCCCACACTGTTCGGAGAGCTCTGACAGGGGCTGGACAGCAACATTCAGCCGGGCCCTGTAGTTGAAGCGGTTCAGACATGTCCGAGTCGTTCTATGCACTTGTGCTTGACTTTTTCTGTTACCTTTGTCAGCGATGCAGAACAATGTAATATTTCGTGTGTTTCCTTGCCATAAGTCCGGTTTCGTTGTATTTGACGTTAACATAATAAAGATTTGGTATAGTTGAAGGACTGTGTCTTAATAAAGGAGAAGCTTTCTTTGAAAAGTGGACAGAAAGCAAGCAGATGCGGGTTTTGTTCTTTCTTATTCATAGAATCAACAGAAGGGTTTGGATTGAAAGGGACCTTAAAGATCATTTGGCTGTAAGCTCCATCCATCCTAGTCTTGGACGGTTCCAGGGTTGTGCATCCACATTTTTTCAGGGAAATCTCTGCCAGAGCCTCACCACCCTCACACGGAAGAATTTCTTCCTAATACTTAATCTAAACCTACTCTCTTTCAATGTGAAGCCATTTCCCCTTGTCCTGTCTCTCCACGCCCTTGTCCAAAGCCCCTTTCTCCAAGAAAGAGGGAAAATAGGAAAATTTCTGTTTGCTTCTACTTAATAGAAAGAAGAGTGAAGGTAGCAGCTCTGAAAGCCCTCTGTGTTTCTTTTTAGAATCCTTCTTGGAGCCAAATAATGGCCTGTGTCTAGGGCAGGGGCAGAACAGGGAAGCAGAATGGCCTCACTGCTGGTTCACTGTTAGACAATTCAAGGCCAGAACAGCAAGAGTTGTCTTCTGCAAAACAAGGAGGCAGCTGGCAATCTGAGATGTTTGGTTTGTATTTAGAGAGTAAACGTTATTACTGCTTTTCTCCCTTCTCTTATGGGCTGCACAGTACTTTTTATCCTGCTTTTTCTTCTTTCTTAAGGCCCTTTCTGGGGATCCCATCTTGTCTTAAGGTTTCCAAACTGAAGCCAGGCTGATCACCTTCTCAAGCTGAAATATTTTACTTAATCATTCTGCTTCTGTATTTTCAAATCGTGAATGTTTTGAACATAGAATGGAGTTAAATGATTTTTGTAGCATACAAAGGTGCGAGTAAAGAAGCACGTACAAAAACCCTTGCCCCTCTCCAACTGGGTTTTGGTGGTTTTCTGGTTCTCTTTGGCATGTCACAAAACCTTTTTGGAAGACTGAGGGAATGCAAACTGTATTGCAAGTCAAGTCACTGTTCAGATTTTCTGTTTAGAAGCTTTTTGTGCCTACTGAGCTGTTGAGAAGATGTACACAGTAGTTCTCACTGTCTTTTGGTAATGTTTGGTGTCTGTTTAAACTGCAAGTGAAATACCAAATGTATATTAATAAAAAACTTTGAGGGACTCACTACATTGGTGCTGCTTTGATGAGAAATTACTAGTTCATCTTTTTTTTTTTCCTTTTGTTAGCCTAATTTTGACCTGTCATTTTTCTCTTTAGCATTATTCAGGACTAGAAGAAGCTGTCTATAGAAACATCCAGGCATGCAAAGAACTTGCTCAAACCACCCGTACAGCTTATGGACCAAATGGTAAATAAACCTTAAAATTATTGCTGCATTTTTGAGACAAATGCTGTGTTTGGAGGCTAAACATACTTTGACAAAGAAGCTGCTGTTTGTTTCTGCGGGAAACACACTGGACTTGCTCTAAAACTGTAAATATGTTCTTTGTGAATGTAGAAATCAGATTTTGTTTTGATAGCTTTTGAGTTGTGCTCAGTGTCTGCTTTTGCCAGGTTTTTGTCGCAGTTACTGTGTTCGCTTTGAGACATGGTATAAAATATGCAAAAGCACAAAAATTAAAGGAAACATGATAACATGGTAGTACTAACAGTGAACATAATCTTATTCAGTCAGATATATGGAAACAAAAGATATTCCCCTGTATTGTTTAATTAAATAATGTGCTGACATTTCTGGAAAGAAAACTGCTTACTCAGAAATCACTGATTTCTCCTTAATACCACAGACTTCAAGTGTTATTTCACAAAAATCTTTTAAAGTTTTTAAATTATGAACAGAACTAACACTTTCATGTGCAAGATACACCTAAAAGTTACAAAACAGTGTATGTGTACAGGATATTGTTTGCATAATGAATGATTTTTAAATTTTGTTTTGTTTTCCCATTTAGGAATGAACAAAATGGTTATCAATCATCTGGAAAAGCTTTTTGTTACAAATGATGCTGCTACTATTCTGAGAGAGCTAGAGGTAAGTTTTCTTGCTTCAGAAGATGTCAGTTGTGAGCCAGTGTTTCTGCTCATGGGCTGCTATGGTTCTGTCAGTAAGGAAATGTCACTCTGCCAGATGATTTACATATGTCACTTCGGAAATAATTTACTTTCCCCACTGAATTTGAGGTCCACAGTGAATAATATAATTCTTCTGTGAGGCAGCATTAATAGTTGTAGGAGATGCTTAATAATTCCCTACTTTCCCCCCAAACCAGTAGGTTTAGAAGAGGATATGTCTAGAAATGCAGTGGTTTGGAAAAGTGTGCGTGACATTGCTGTTGAGTTAATATCCCAGTGTTGTTGGTTGCCATCTTCTCCTGACTGCTTAGAATCCATCAGTTGAATTTAAGAATCTGAGGCTGTAGCAGCATCCTTCTGTAAATACTGTAAAGGCATGAAAAGGCTGTCCTCTCCTAATTCTTCCTCCGACTTCAAATTGATATTTGAACAACATGAATAATATTTTACTGAATTTTATACTTGGTGACAGAAATAATGTAGGTATGAAGTAGTTCCTTACTGAATACATTGTGTTGGTGTTCCGTATGAGTAGAATAACTGTGGAAGTCTCAGTTCTGTTTTTAAAAAATATAATCTGCATACTAGGGACCTACTCTGATGAGTTTTGCATGCTACTTTCTGGTATAAAATGTCAGGTATAAATGTTCAGGAATATAGTGTTTTATTGCATTTATTTGAAAGAAAAGTGAAGCAGTGCAATCTTTAAGCAGAGCCCCCCCACTCACCCCCATTAAAATTAAACTGTTGTTTAGACATGTACTTTGTATGTTACACATGAATTCAATCTGAAGATCTAAACTCCAGACTGTTTTCCTGTTGCAGGACTGAGTTGTGCAGCCACTGCATCCTGTAAAAGTAGCTCAGAACCAATGTCAGGGATGTCTAATGCATATTATAGGGGAAATATTCAGTTCTCTGATTTTTTTTTTTTAATATATGTTTGTCCTTACTAGGGAAGTTAGCCAATTAAGATTATTTATGCTGCTTTCTTTTCCAGTTTTGTGCATTATTTGTATCTCTAGGTACAACTTGAAATAAGAGAGCTTAGAAAGATGCGTAGAAAAGCCTGAAGCCACAATCTTAGGTGGGATGTTAGTAACCAAGATGTGTAACTTCTTCTATAGGTCCAGCATCCTGCTGCGAAAATGCTTGTGATGGCTTCACACATGCAAGAACAAGAAGTTGGAGATGGAACAAACTTTGTCCTTGTTTTTGCTGGAGTTCTTCTGGAGTTAGCAGAAGACCTTCTGAGGATGGGGTTATCTGTCTCGGAGGCAAGTTATAGTCTCATTACAGTTCACACAGCTTGAATCCAGATTTCCACTGGTCAGTATTCTTGGGTCATAATACTGTGAATTATCTGCTTTCTTCTCAACTAATTTTTTAATTAAAGATGTTGAAGGAGAACCATGTGTTCTGCTGCTTGTGATTGCTTGCTTCCCTTATAAACTTCTGCATCTATTAATGTTTTATGGCTATTTGAAAAGCAGATAAAAACAGTATGAAGTGTTGTAGTGAATATTTACTGTTTGCTGCACAGGTGATAGAAGGATATGAAAAGGCTTGCAAGAAAGCCCTAGAAATTCTTCCAGACTTGGTGTGCTGTTCTGCAAAGAACCTTCGAGATGTTGAAGAAGTGGCATCTTTGTTGCACACGTCAGTGATGAGCAAACAATATGGCAACGAACGGTTCTTGGCAAAGCTTATTGCTCAGGCCTGTGGTAAGTGGGCAGGAACAGGTGTGGGCATGCAGCTAAAAAACTGAGTAGGTTTGCTTATGGTTGTTACATCTTCGTGTCAGATAGAAAGTATGGTTAGTGTAGCAGGTTGGATTGGATGGAATGCTTCACCTCTGAAATGAGGGTAATCTTCCTCATGTTGAACTCTGCACTGGCATTGTGGCTCAGAAAACGTTTGCCTTTCCTACTAAGCATTTCTAGAAATAGATTTCAGGTCTTTTTAGTGCAGAAACCCATCTTTCTCCCTCTTTTTATGTCATTAGGAGAATGTATTGTGCTTCACATAAGCAGGTATTAATTGCAGCCACAGAACAATGGAAGCAAGACTGTAGTTCTTTGAGTTGTTCTCCCTTTAGATTTCCAGGAAAAAACCTCCATTTTTAGTTCCAGTGTTTTCTCTAAATACTCTGGGTCAGACTTACCTCTTGACTCTAAGTGTATGAGTGCATATTTAAACTTAATTAACTGAGCAGCCTGAATAAATGTTTCTTTCTGATTATTACTTTATAAAAACAAAATTTCTGTTTCTCTTTATGCCAGTTATTAGCAGGTTATAATTGTCTTGAATTTAAGCAGGTGTCTCAAACCACTGAAATGTAGAAGTTCAGAAAAATTGCAGGCATTAGTTACGCTGTCATTGTTCTACTTAATTCATTAGGCAAGACATACTAATTTTTCTTTTCTTTTTTTTTTTTTTTGCCAGTTTCTATTCTTCCTGATTCTGGTCATTTCAACGTTGATAATATCAGAGTGTGCAAAATTGTGGTAAGTTTGAAGTAGCTGGCTTTACTGTGATTATTAAGGTAAACAGTGTAATGAAGGTTAATTTTTAAACTTCCAAACAGTCTTTTCTAATTCCGTTGTGGCAAAATTAATAAAATTGATAAAATAAATTAATAAAATAAAATTAATAAAATAAATTTTGGAAATTAGTCTTTGCTTCTCTTATTTAGTGCCCAGTAGCAGCAGTCAGAAACAAAAATCATTAATATTGAAAGTAATCTAAAATGGGAACCTGTTAGACAATGTTTTTGTTGCTGAATAAAATAAAGTCTTATGCTTAGGGCATTCCATCCAAATGATTGTAAGTTCTGCTTTTCAGGCAGAGTAGTGCAGCTTTCTGACAATAAATGGTCTAAGTAATATGATGTTCCCCCATCCACAGAATCAAAGAATAGTTTGGGTTGGAATGTGTCTTAAAGATTCCCCAGTTCCAGCCCCCTACAATGGGCAGGGACACCTTCCACTAGACCAGGCTGCTCCAAGCCCCATCCAACCTGGCCTTGAACACTTCCAGGGATGGGGCAGCCACAGCTTCTCTGGGCAACCTGTGCCAGGGCCTCAGCACCTTCACAGGGAAGAATTTTTTCCTGATACTTAATCTAGTCTTAGTTTCTTTCAGTGGGAAACCATTCTCCCTAGTCCCATCACTATTTACTCTTGTAAAAAGTCTCAGATTCCATTTATTTCCTTTCAGGGTGCTGGTATTTCTGCTTCCTCAGTACTGCATGGCATGGTTTTTAAAAAAGAAACTGAAGGAGATGTTACTTCTGTCAAAGATGCAAAAATAGCCGTGTATTCCTGCCCTTTTGATGGTATGATAACTGAAACTAAGGTATGTTAAAGCTCAAAATAAGTTACATCTCTATTTATGCTTATGTGCTCTTATTTTTAGACTTGGCTATAAATATTCTTGACACTTGGTGATTGAGATATTTTGGTGAATATTGATTTTATTAGTTTAAAAAAGCTCATAGAAAAGTTCTGAACCTTGATTGCTTCACAGGGTGTTTGAGATAGGGGAATTGGTGTTGGTTTTGTTGGGTTATTTGAGCCAAACTACAGCTAGAAATTCTGAACCTCAAGGTTGTCTAGAATTGCCTGGTGGTTTCCTTTTTTTTTTACCTCTTGTTTTACCCTGTTGCTTGGGGAGGGTGTCAGTATTACAAAATAGGATGACTTGAGGGTTATAGATAGGTTGGGAGACAAAATGGTTTGTCAGAAACTTGTAGGCATGTGGTTTAATGCTAAAGTGTAACCGTGTACGTGTTTTACTAGGGCACTGTCCTAATAAAGAATGCTGAAGAACTGATGAATTTCAGTAAAGGAGAAGAAAATCTAATGGATTTGCAAGTCAAAGCCATTGCTGATAGTGGTGCAAATGTAGTAGTAACAGGTGGCAAAGTGGCAGATATGGCTCTTCATTATGCCAACAAATACAATCTGATGTTAGTCAGGTAAGTACTAGGAGAGCACGAAAACATTCGGTCTACCAGATTTATGAAATGGACTTGCCATCTTGTCTCTTAGCTGTTAAATTAATTACCAGCAAAATACTGCAGATTACTTGTTCTTCTAGTAAGTCAAAATCTGACCTACAACTTGGTTGTTTCAGATCTTGAGTTTCTTGATAGAATTTCACCTCTGACAGTTGACTGGGGAGTAACTTGTGTATATTGGTTATATCTACAGTATACTGTGTATACTGTTATTTTGGTTTAAGTGTTTCTATAGCACAGTCGAAATCCAGAATATCAAAATTCGTGGCTCTGGTAAAGAGGGAAAAGGTCTCAAAGGCACGTGAGACTATTCCACAATGGTTTCCTCTCATCACAGTCCTCATGTGATGATTTAGCCATGATGAGATGCCTCCGTGTATCACTGATGTATTTATAGATGGCAATTCCTAACACTTTTCTGTCATTTTTCTGCTCTGTTTGTCTTTTTTCCTATAAATCATGTTTGTACATCTTCAGACTGTCTTGCATCACATAAAGTCAGATATACTTAACAGCAGCTCTCACCATCTCACACAGATAAGTGGTCCTTTGTTGAAAGCTGTAAATTTATTGGTGCTGTCCAAAAAGTCTGCACTTCTGGAAATGGAGTGAGATACTATAATGTTGTATAACAAAGAAGGATTATTATTACAGAGGCATTTTAAAGATCAATTCAAATCTTTTGCAATACAGGATGAAGTTTGGATTCCATGATTGAAGCTCCATGATTCCATGATTCCATTCTCTAATCCATGATTAGAGGATTTCCATGTTTGAAACTCTTACTTATTTTAAAATTTGCACACTATCCTTGAAAATTGATATTTATAACTCAAAAAAATAATTGAGTGGATACTTGATACTTGATGCAGTAAATTTTGGTCTTGCCATTGGTTTACACAGTGCTGCCAAATTAAGAGAATACTCTTATATGTGTTAACATTGTTGTGGAAACTTGTTTTCAAAGGCTGAACTCAAAGTGGGACCTGAGAAGACTGTGCAAAACTGTTGGTGCAACAGCCCTACCCAGACTGGTATGTACCTTCCCAATGAGGTGCAGGAGGGTGAGAACTGATGAGCAGGTTCAATTCTTAACTCATGTTTTTCTTTCCAGACTCCCCCTACTCTTGAAGAAATGGGTCACTGCAATAGTGTGTATTTATCAGAGGTTGGGGATACACAGGTTGTGGTGTTTAAGCATGGTATGTATGTTCTGTAGAACTTCTGACACTGCTGTTGTGTTTGTGTGTTTGTATGTGTTTTAGAAATAAGATTAATGAATTAATTCAGTAATGCATGTCTCTGAACAGAAAAGGAGGATGGTGCTATTTCTACTATCCTCATTCGTGGATCTACAGACAATCTGATGGATGACATAGAGAGAGCAGTGGATGATGGTGTCAATACTTTCAAAGTACTCACAAGGGTGAGTAATGAGAACACTTGAGTTATCAAAAGTGAGAAGTGGATCAGTTTGAGGCAAGACTTGAGCCTGCCTTGTGCTCATGGCTACAAAGGCTGTAGATATTAATCTGCTTAGGTGCCTTCTGGAGTTGGAGAGATGGCTGTGTAGTACTGAGATGTGGAGGGCTGTGTAGAGAAGATTGCTATTGTGAACGTAGGGTACATAAAAGGTGGTGCTCAACATGGACTGCACTCAATTTTCCAGTAAGGAGTGGCTTCTTGAAGGCAGATTAACTTTACCACTGTCTAAAGACAGCCAGCTCTTTCTTGACTTACTCCCTAGAAGTTTTGTAATGTTCCTTGGAAACCAGGCACAGAAGAAAAGCTAGATAGCTTTGTCACTTGGGATCAGGAGAAACTGATTGGTTGCAGACTCAATTTCTAATTCATTGGTGATAACTCATGCTTACTCCACCTAATACAGATAGGTTTTTATGGATGGAAGAACTCCGTTTTACAGAGGATTTTTTTCGTGAGCAGCTTATGTGGTCTTAAATACTATTATTTAATTTTTCCTTTTTTTATACAAAAGGAAATGTTCTTGTATTTACTTGGAAAATGGCATGCAAAAATTGTAAAAACTGTTAGAATCTTAATCTCTTCTACATACCAAGACATGGATATTGATTTAGAGTACAGAAATGCTGTGCATTTATGATTGTCTCCAGGAGTTGTCCTGTTCTAGGATTTATGATGGTTACTTTGTGGGTTAAAAGACCAGAGTTATTAAGGAAATTCTGGTTTGCCAAAGGATGTACAAAATGCTTAATTTAAAATGAAAGAAAACAAAACAAAAACTCCCAACACCTTGAGATACATGTTGACATATTAAACTTAGAGTACAGTAGATTGGTTTCCTGTATGATACTTGCTGTTACAATTAACCACGAGTTGAAGTTGTTAAAAAAAAGCCAAAAAATCCCAGACACAAAACCCACTGCATTGTTATTTTGCTTTTTACAAAAGAAGCTGTTTTTCTTCGAAGACATTGGAATGAACGAGTAAATTCTGGTAGATTTCCCTTATATTTGTTCCGATTCTTACTAAGTCTGTGTGGAATAAATTTCTGCTGCATTCTTGATAGACTAGAAAAATCCTAAAACAATAGAAACGTAATAGATGCTTTAAGCAAAACACTGTGTTTTGGTGTGGTCTTTCCACAGGATAAACGTCTTGTTCCTGGAGGTGGTGCAACAGAGATTGAATTAGCCAAGCAGATCACCTCGTATGGAGAGGTACAGCAAACAGGCTTCTTGGCTTTTCATCTTCACACATCTTCATCTTCATCTGTGGTCTTACAAAAAACCACAAATACTATTTTATACCAGCAGATACAGATGTGTATTAAAAACAAGTGTGGGAGGAAATGCCTCCCTAACTTACAGTTTTTGAAATGCTGACATGGTTTTCAACTTCAATTTAGACTTGTCCTGGACTTGACCAATATGCAATCAAGAAGTTTGCTGAGGCATTTGAAGCCATTCCTCGAGCACTGGCAGAAAACTCTGGAGTAAAGGCTAATGAGGTCATCTCCAAACTTTATGCTGTGCATCAGGAAGGGAAGAAAAATGTTGGATTTGATATTGAGGTAAATAGTCTCTCATGTTACTTGTTGTCCTGCAGTGTGGGGTTATACTTAATAGTACTTCTATCAGTATGAAGTATTTATAGATTATTTTAAATTGTTGGAAGCTCTGTGTTGCACAGCCTAGAATAATAATTTACTGGAATTGAAATAGTTAAATGTTCTTTTTTTATCAGCAAGCAGTTTAATTCAGTATAGTATAGTGGCCTTAGGTCAGAGGTGGAGGGGGATACTGAACTAAAGTAAGTCTGAACAGGAAGTAAGTGTTCAGTAATTACTGGCATTGTCTTCCTGCTAATGGATTAGGAATGAAGGTTTTCTGAAGGGAGAAGATGAGATCAGAAAAATCTCATCTTTGCTGGGTAAAAACCTGAGAAAGTTTTGAATAAAGTTTTTTGCCCATCTGACAGGCTGAAGCTGCTGCAGTGAAGGACATGTTGGAAGCTGGTGTGTTAGACACCTATCTTGGAAAATTCTGGGGTATCAAGCTAGCTACAAATGCAGCAGTAACTGTCCTAAGGGTTGATCAGGTAAGCTTATGTGTCATTTGGGTGCTGAATTAAAACCTGGCAGAACCCTCATGCAAATAGGTGGAATCTCCTGGAAATGCAAGGCATAAAAACAATGCTACTTGGGAATGTGGTTTGTTCATTTCTGAAAGCCAGGAAGTAATTTGTTCAAGAGCTTGTAATCTGGAATGTGGCTGCTCCTATAGCAGTACTATTAATGTTTGTTGGGTTTGGGATTTTTTTTTAAAAGATTTTGTTGATATTTTAAAGACAGTTGATATTTGTATCCAGAAAGTTAACCCTAACTTCTGTAGGAACAAGCTTTAATAGAAGAAACCTTCTGTTATATATTGTTACATGAAAATCCCATTTTTAGGAAAGATAGAGGTTACAGTCTTAATGATAAAAATCTTCTATTATTTTGCAAAGCTTCAGCAAAAACGAATTTGCATGTAAAATTTCTGTAGATCATTATGGCAAAAACAGCAGGCGGTCCAAAAGCCCCTAAGCAACAAGGACATTGGGATAAGGATGACTGGAAAGATGAGCCTGAAAACTAGTGTGCAGTAAGCTCTGTTACTCTAGCAGAGAGGTATTTGTGTGAGTGCATGCATGAGTTCATTGACAAGCACATGGCAGATTGTATTCTCCTTGAGAACACATAACACTGCTGTCTTCTGCTGTGTGCTGATTGCTACATCTTGTCTTTGTGCCTTTGCAAACGAATTCTGCTCCTAAATCCAAATTTTCATGGAAGGGATGACAAGTGCAGGTTCAGTTTTACCTTACTTGTCCATATAGCCAGTGCAGAGAATGTGCTTTAGCATGGTAGGACTGATGGACTTCATGGTTTTAAAGTGTGATACTTAAAGACAATAATTGATAACAGTAGCTTTGATAATCCTCCTTTCTGTACTATGCACTCTGTAAACTAGTCTGCTGTTGGCCTATTTAAGCACTTTCTGTAGACTAACTGAAGTCTTACTTTGCATGCAAAAATGAGGTAAAATACCTTTTTTTTACTGTATCAGGGGTCAGCATATACCATTCTCAAGAAAAAAAAAAGTAAGTTGTTAATATCTCAGTTAGATGGATAGTAACATTCACTGGCTTAGGTTCAGAGTAGGGAAACTGCATGAATGTAGTGAATGCTAGCAGTCAGCATCATGTGGCTGTAGGAGTAGGGTATGAGCCTGATTTTAACATCAGCTTTTTCTGTTTCTCTATTCTCTTCAAGATAATTATGGCAAAACCAGCTGGTGGCCCAAAACCTCCGTCAGGAAAGAAAGACTGGGATGAAGACCAAAATGATTGAACAATTTAACTGTATTTCTTAAGTGACATGACTTTGTGAGTTTTGTAATATCCCAGTTGGAGCCTGTCACAATGTTTTGCTCTTGCCTTTAAATTATGAACAGTGTCCAATGGAGTGCAGAACTTCAAACACCTCAATAAACGTACTCACTGTTAAAGTGTTGACTTACTTCATTTGGAGCTAGCATGACATGGTTGTTCCCAATCTGTGAATGTGTAGGGATGAATGACTCTATGGGTGTGATGGGCTGACCCTTGGCTGGCTGCCTGACACTCTTCTGGTGAGGAAGGAGGCAGAACTTCTCAGGGGCTGAGATAAAGAGGGGGAGATCACATACCAATTCCTGTTGCAGGCACAACAGACTCAATGTGCAGGGAGGCTGACCATGAGCCTGCTACAGGGAGCTCATAATCCACCATTGTGGCACTTTGTGCTCTTATTTGTGCTCCTTGGCCAGTACTTGAGTGTAAACAGTCAAATGAATGTTGAAATAATTGTTGGCAGCAGGTCTGTGGCCCCTGCATTCAGTAGCCCCTCTTCTGAGACCCTACTTGGAGCACTGTGTACAGATGTGGTGCCCCAAACATGAGACAGAGAACTGTCAGAGCGAGTCTAGAGGAGTGTCACCAAGTTGATAAGGGGACTGAGCACCTGCCCTATGGAGATGGGCAGAGAAAGTCAGGGCTGTTCCTCCTGGAGAAGGGAAGGTTGTGTGGAGACCTCACAGCACCTTCCAGTGTCTGAAGGGGCCTTACAGGGAAGCTGGAGAGGGACTGCATCGGGAAATACAGTGACAGGACAAAGAGGAATGCCTTCAGACTCAAATAGGGGCAATTTAGGGTAGGTGCACAGAAGAAATTCTCCCCTATGAGGGTGGTGAAGCCCTGGCACAGGCTGCCCAGAGAAGCTGTGGCTGGCCCATGCCTGGAAGTGTTCAAGTCCAGTCTGTACAGGGCTCTGAAAAACCTGGTCTAGTGGGAGGTGTCCCTCCCTGCCCATGGGAGGGGGTTGGAACTGGATGAGCTTTAAGGTCCTTTCCAACACAAACCATTCTATGATTCTTTTTTTTTTACATGCATCTCTCTCCTCACCCTTTTAAGTCCCCACACTCTCAAAAGGGCAGCCTGACAGCAGTGAACTGCATTACATTCTAATGACCTTAAAAATAAACGCTGAGCAGCACTAGCCAGCATGATGCAGAGTGCTGGAATCTTTCAACTGAAGCCCCCTGTTAAGATTAATCTTGGGAAGTAAACAGCTTATGTGTCTCCAAGTAGCTTGAAAGGAGAACTGCACTTGAAATCCAAGCCACTTCAATAATTAATCCTTTTACTACTCTTGCCAGCACTGCTCTATCTCACAACCAGAAGGGAGTGGAAGGCTAAATCAAGTCTGGAACTATCTTATGCCTAAATAAGGCTGCCATACAACAGCTCTACTAATGCTGGCTTTATAGTCAGTTGTTGGTGAGGCTGAAAAATAAACTCAGCAAGTTTTCAGAAGGATTGGCATACTGCTATAGTCAGCTGCACGAGGGCTATTGCTGATGGCTCTAAGGGTTACAAGAACAAGATGCCCATTTTCTTAGTAAGGCACTGAAAAAAATGCACTGAATGTAAGCAGCTGCTGCTCCAGCATGGCAGAGCCAAGATTTTATTCACATGAAAGCCAACATGAAGCTTGTGGAGAAGGGAACTTCAAAGTTACAAGTCACTGCAGGACGACTGGTCTTACGCCTGCTGTGTGGAAAGGCTACATGGGACTGCCTGTAATAAGAGTGAGCCAAGCACTCAGCCTTGCCAAAGCAGCAGCATAAGAATTCCTGGAGCATTCCGAACTTGAGGGCTCCTCTATTGGACATAAACCAATAGTGAAAAGAGAGCTGAAGCTGCAATTGTCTTGGCTCTTGTGGAGGAAACAGCTTCTTATGCTTGGAACACAGGTCTAAAAAACACATGGGAACACATGATAGCCAAGATTAACTATAGTTCAAAAGCAGAGGTGGTTGCTTTAAAGTGAAAAAGCTGCTGATCAAGATTAGTATCCATCCAAATTACTCAACAAAAACTCAAAGCTGTAATTTTGAAAAAAACTTTTATTGAAAAGTCATGGAAACACTGGAAAAAGTATAAGTTAATCACTTGTCAGTGTGTCTAAAATGCATAAAGTGAATTCCTGCTATACAGTAGCTCCAACATGTTAACATGATTTGCAAGTCTGCCTTCTCTCAGACCTCTGAAGAAGATGGCTGCACACACAAGAAGGTTCTTCTGATGAGTTACAGCAGCCTCTCATAGAACAGGAGATAGGCTTGGGAGCTCAGCACTTTGGACACAGAGACGGGTTGTACGTGTGTATCGCTGATGTGGAACCACTGACCTTTGACTGGCTCAGTTTTTAAAGCTGTGAAAGGAAAAATTAAGAAGTAAAAGTTATTACAAAGAATTGAAGCAGTAATTTCTATTACTGTTCTTCAGTAAGAATCATAGAGTACAATCATAGAATCACCGAGTTGGAAAAGACCTCCAAGATCAAGTCCAACCTGTGACTGATCACTGCCTTGTCAACCCGACCACAGCACTGGGTGCTACATCTGGTTGTTCCCTGAACACCTCCAGGGATGGGGATGCCACCACATCCTTGGGCAGCCCCTTCCAAAGCTTAACTACCATTTTGTCTTCATGTCTTTGTAATGTCCAACCTGAACCTCCCCTGGCACAGCTTGAGGCCATTTCCTCTTGTCCTGTCACTTGTTACCTGGGAACAGAGCCTGACCCCCACCTGGCTGCACCCTCCCTTCAGGCAGTTTTGGAGACTGGTAAGGTCTCCCCTGAGCCTCCTTTTCTCCAGGCCCAGCCCTCCCAGCTCTCTCAGGTGCTCCTTACAGGATTTTACCAGCTTCATTGCCCTTCTCAGAGAACTCATCTGCCATGGCAGGATGTTGCAACTAGATGATCTTTAAGGCCCCTTCCAACCCAAACCATTTTGTGATAATTTGTAACATATTTCTAATGATTTACCTTGAGATTGTCCTCGAAGGACAAGATCAGAGAGGTGGGTGTTCATAGCTCTCATTTTAACATAGGCAGTGTAGTGCCCAGACCTCATTGTTCCGCTGTGTTCAACAACTCCATAGAGAGAGTACAAGACCTTTGTATTCCCTTCAGCCACATTCTAGAAAACCACAAGTTTAGCTATGTCAGCCAGGTGCTGAGTTTTGAAGAATGTAATCTTTGATTTGTTTGCTGATGAAATGGAAACCGGTTATTAGAGATTCATGCAAGCACTACAGTTTCGAGCAGTGAAATACAAGTTATCACACAAAGTAACAGGCTTGACAAGCGTTCTACGAAGAGTTTGCTATGCAGCTTTGTTGTGAAAGCACATTAGAACATGGGAAAGGAGAATCTGATTGTTTTCCCACTTACTTTACATTTAGCTGTACAGAAAGGAGCCAAGTCTATCACTTCTGGGAACTTGATATGCCTGTTAACCTTCCGCAGATTAAATCCAGCCTTAAACAACCAAAGTAGAGGAAAACCCCATAATGTTAAAATGGAGCATATTAAAACCAGGCTTAGTTACTAAATGTTTCAGGTTAAAGTTTCAACAATACAAAATTAGTTTTACATTATGCAAAACTGGGAAAAAGCAAACTTTTTTTTTCTCTGATGTCCAGTATTCCAGCATTATTTCCTTGCCCCCACATGCTGCACTGGAGCACAAGTTAAGATGGCTCTTCAGCTCACTCATACATTAACGTAATGGTAGCAAAAGTGGAAAAAGAATCAGCTCTAATGAACTTCAGTAGCTATGAGGACAACTCTTGGCTTCTCAGATACTGTAACATGCCTGAGGATCTGATCTTAGAGCATCCAAACTGACGCAAACTGTGCTCCCACCTTAATCACATAATCGTAATAATCACATAAAAACAAAAGGAGATGATGATAAATGTTATTTTCTTCATATTTCAGTCTCTTGGAATAGGCTACACATTTCCATTTTCTATATGAAATTGGTTTTCATCTAATTAAAGTTGCCTCCCTTACTTTTCAAATATCTTGACCAAAACACCAAATGGGTTTAAGAGGCAGTACTGTCTCCCTTTCCTTTCCTCCTTCTCTCTTGAAAAGCTAAAGCCCCGAGTTAAAAATTCTTCTACAATTTGGGAATAAAGAGGTAAGAGACTTTACTGCAGTGTCTGTAAATAAAACTCAAGTTACTTTGCTTTCCTTTCATCCTTCCTTCTCCCGCACAAGGCTCAGAATCCTCTTTTCCACTTCTGCTCACTTGTTACTTATTTGTTACTAGTAAGGGATCCTATTTACCTGTACTTACTGAAATGCATGAGCCCATGAACAGCTGTAATAGTAGGAAACCATTAATGCTAAGATTCTACTTAATACAGTAAGCAGTAAGAATAGTGAGGGAATATGTTGTGAATACACTCACAAAACAGTGTTTTCCAGTTAATTAAGAGAATATTCTTTCAGAAAAACACTCCTCAATGCCTCAAAGACCACAAAACACAATGCTGCACACTAATGCCTTCCAAACTTTGGGCAAAAAACCCAAACTAGTTTTATAGAAAATAGAAGTAATGTTGGCATGTTTTCAAGTTAAGCTAGTACTACATGCATATGTACACATATATACATATTATTGTGAGGCTATATACATGTATCAGCCTCAGCCTGCTACTTACATGCTGAAACCTCTTTAAGTGAAGTGTTAAAATTGGAGGAGCTAGAGAGATGAGCATCTGCTTTTTGGCATTAGTATAAACATACTTCTTTTCACCTGCAGAAAAGAAAAAACACCAAAGATTAAAATAAGTGTTTTATATCAAAACAAATGTTACAGCAGGAATTTATTTTCACTATTTAAACTGTTACAATGTCATCTACTACAAGAACTGAGAAGCTGAGCATTCCCCTTTAATATGATGAATGAAAGTAGACCAAGTAATACAAACACCACTTTAGGGATAATCCCCCCACCTTTACCCACTCAAGAAGTAGACAGGGATATATTTAAAGTTTTCTTTTAAAACAGTTTGTCATACTTTTTATGTTGTTCTTTGGTCCACAATGCCTTTGTGTACACACATCACACAGTAGTTTATTGGTCTCGGTGAGTGTTTCATTACGGGTAAATTGATACAAACAGTGATGGATTGAACCTTCCTCTGGGTTCAGCTCTTCCCTGCTTGCCAGAGTACAAAACGCTGTTTCAGGGTCATCTGTAGATACTTCGCATGTCTTGTTCGGAACAGGCTGAAGGCCATCCACAGTACTCATGTCAGATTCACTGGCACCCAAGTGGAGTTTTGAAAAGTCCGTAGCAAGCTCTTCCTCATCTTCGTTGTCATCGTCCTCCTCTTTCAAAGACAGGTTGTCAAGGCCATTGACAAACTTCGTAGGAGAATCTAGGCCTTCCATAGAGAGATCTGTGAGAGACTCATTTTCTTCACACTCTGGTTCTGGCTTTCCTGTATTTTCATGCCTGCTCTGAATTTCTGTATTATTTCCCTGTATACTCAAGTCTTTCTGAGTTAAGCAGTGATCTTTGCACTCATGTGATGATTCCTCTTCTTGCTTCTTATCAAGAGTTTCAGAGCTCATTTCAGTCTCTGATTCTTGGTTGTACTCAACATCTATCTCTGGCTGTTCAGTTGCACAGAGATCTGACAAGTGAAGCACCTTTCCTTGAAGTTTTTGCTGCCGGCGCTGGCTCTGCACATTTGAATACATAATAAACAAGAGTACAAAAAACAAAGTAAGTATGAATTATATTCAGCATTTCTTACCACTTCTTTATCAGAATGTTTGTTGCATACCATAGATGCACAAGGCAGGAGGAGGAAGAATAATCTATGATTTAATGATCAGAGGTGATCAGTTCCACTAATACTGAACTTACCCTCACTCAGACATAGTTCCCACTGCTCCTTGTTAAGCAGTATCATCAAAATGCAGCTAATGATTCCCTTGCTATCTTCCTGATCCTTTCTTATGTCTGTATTCTAAAGTTTTGTGAATATTCTTGCAATCAATGACTGGAAAACAGTCTGATAGAAATTAAGGCTACTTCAGACAAGCAGCAAATTCTGCTGGAAATTATTATATTATTCCTACAAACCAACGCTGCACAGAACATCTTAACAGCAAAGACGTGGATATAATTGGTCTTTTCAGTTGTGCATTTGAAGGAGGAGAAATTTTAAGCTGTCTCCTCCTTCACGTAAACTCAGGAAACAAAAAGAATTTCTTTTAACAGACATAGCAGGCACAAAGTGAAATACCTATCCAAACCAACCTTGGCTTGTTTTCTGGCCTGTTTCTTCACTTTTTTCTGAAGGTGCTTACTTGGACCAGGGGGCTCATCTTTCTGCTTAAGGTAATGGTCATTGATTTTATCCTCTTCATCTTCAGATTCCTTTTCTTTGGTTTTTTTTATGTTTTCTCTCTTTGTAATTTTCACTTTCTACAAAACCCAAAAAGGCACAGAACAACCACAGAAACAGAGATGTTATCTGAGTTTTCAGCTCAAATATAACATTTTAATGATATAACAAACAACTAACTCATGCCCTGGTGTTAATGGAAGGAGTGTCTCACTCCAGAGAGTCCGTATGAAACAAGGACTTGCAAAATGAAACAGTATGTAAAAGTAAGGCTATTGACAGCCAAATTCTGAACCTGTAAAGGGGCAACATCACCTTTGCCTCTAACCGATCTCATTAAATGCATTGAGGAGTAATGTTTTACACAGGCAGAGACATTTTCAGTTGAACGTCCTGCCACAGAATTTGTTTGCTTCTGCTAAAATGAAACTTGTTTGTGGCAGAAGTCGTGATCCTTTTGGCTGTGGGGGTTCCATTCCAGTATTTATGAGTAAGCAGTGCTACACAGGAAATGTGAAATATTACATATACAGATTATCAATACAAAACACAAAGCAAATCACGTACTTTGAGTGTCTGGAGATTAATCAAATAAGTATTCACATACTGTCCTATCAACATTTCTTAACTTTATTCCATAACCTGAATATTAGAAGTGTTCTTGGACTCAGTGCAGGAAAATGGATTAAAAAAGTGACAAAAAACCCCCAAAGAACTCAAACAACCTGTGTGATTTTCCAGAGACAATTTATGAGCCACAGCTTACAGGAATGACTCTCATGAAAAATCTTATTCTCTATCTTTCTGTGCAATTTTAACTTGCAAAAGAGACTTTTAGAAAGATGCTTAAATGCTGTTCCTAATGATTGTATAATAAGTGTTTTCATATAAACAAAAAAATATAGGCCAAAAAGTACTATTTCTTACCTGAACATCTAGTATGGGAAGCGACAAATCAAGGAAAGGCTCATGGACCAAGGATACCTTTAAATGAATAATCAAGAGTCCAATTTAATTTTGTTTGGAAGCACTGGCTTGCTGTCATCAGGTGTATTTGCACGTTCACATTCAAGGCCTGCTTTCACTTTTGCCCACAACTGTAAAACACAGCTCATTTACCTCCACAAATAGCTTCCACTGACCAAAATCCAGCAGTCACATTACCACAGAAATGAGCAGGAAATATTTTTATGAATTTTAGTTATCTAGTGAGACTGCACCTTAAGGCCTAAGAGGCTCATAGCTCAAATCTATCATGATATTCAACTAGCCTACTTGCTAATACACTCAATTACTTCATTCTCAGGATATACTATCCCAGTAGTGCTTTCTTCACTGTCCTCCTGGCAATTCCAGTATCTTTTCATTGTGGGAAAGGGGAAGATGTAATCCCCCGAATAAAAAAGGAAAGGGCCCCATAACAATTAATTTGCTCTACAATCTGTACCACTGGAAGGTGTTCACTGGGAATCTAGGAGGGAATTCTCGCAGAGGCAGCTTGCTGCTGACCTCTTTTTCTGGAAGGCTTTTGAAAGGAACTGAAAGATTAACTTTATAATACAAGGGAAGAAAGATTCCAGCCAAATCATGCTCCTTTTTGAAAAGCATGCAGCTAGTAAAGTCTTATTTCTGTAGACAGTCACTTTGGGGTTCTCCTGCAGATTACAGGACATTACACTCTACGTTATTCAGAGCGGGCAGTTTACTTACAGTTCTGCATTCCTCACACATAATTGTGCTGGTTAATTCTCCACCAAAGATTCGATCTACAAAACTTCGTATTCCATTTTTCTTTTCATATTCTGAGAATTCCAAAAGCATATAGTAAAGTTAGTAATACTACATACAATATACTGGCAACCAATTTCATTACCACATACCTAATAAAAAAAGGAGAATATAACATGCAAGGTGTATGATGGAACATGTTGGCCTGTTCTTGTTTCCTCAGGATAGCAAGTACAGCAAGATTCTTAAATTAAGAATCTTTTGTGTATCAAAAGAGTGGGGGTGAAAACACATTTGCAGAAGACAGCTTGGTTAAACCATACCTCTACCACTTTCTCTGTTCAAATGCATTTCCCTGTTTTCTCAGAAGTACTGCATCTCAGTAAGAATTCCTGTTTTCTCTCAGGACTGAAACAACTATCTGAACTTAAAAAAACAAGCACCAACTTCTGTTTGACAAACAAAACCAATTTCCTTAAGTTGTAATTTCAGAATAACACAGTCTGAATTTAAATTGGCAGCTCATCTCCTAAGTCACGTTGAAAAGTTTAAAAATTTTTCTGTTCATTATTTGAATTTTTTGTACCACTTTTAAGTAACAATGGACTATTAGCAGCTGCATAAATTATATTCACATGCCAGTATTTTAACTTCTTACATGTTTGAATGATTTTAATGTACGATGTCCACAGAATCAACTCTCTCTTACCCTGTTAAGAAGGAAATGCCACCAAGTTCAGCAACACATTTAAATATAGACTAAAACTATTGAGCCTCTTGTTCTAGATGCACACATATTCACGAGGTGGCATAAAGTTGTACAATTAAACATCTTTTAGTTGATTCTATTAATGTTACTTCATATACTTCAACAAAAGAGGAGATTTTACAAGTTACTGATGCTGTGATAATTTATTTTACCTTTAATTTTCTTTTTAAGTTCTTCTTCATTTTCTTTGTTAGAGTCACTCAGCGCCTTTAGTATTCCAACACTTATTTGCTGAAATTTTCAAAACAAATATACTCTGTAAAATTTTCTAAACTAATTCATTTAACTACTTCATTTTACGATGTGTTTCAGATGGAGGAATAAGTATAATCTTCACCAATTAAGAGAATCAATACAAACAACACAAATACCTGTAGAACCACACAAGAGTTCCTGTAGATATCAAAAAAAAAAGCAACTGAGAAACAAGGTGCAACCATAATGTTCCAATTAGTATGTAAGAATATCAGTCTAAGGATGAAATATTTGCCCAAATTAAAACTGACAAAACCCCCCCATGGAATTTTTACAAGTGCGTTTCAGAAATGAAGACATAAGGACATCCTTTAGGGTGACTACACATCCTCCACACCACTTTTTCTGTGGGTTCTTTGCTAATATGCTTCAAGTTAAGTGCTATGGGGAGCACAACCACTCCAAAGAGGCTGACATATCTCAGCAAGTTATGTTTTTTCTCCCCTCAGCAGAAGAAAGAGGCTGGGTCTGGGGTATGAAGAAGAAAGGTATGCACAACTAGGACTTTAGCACTCACCTGAATTTCTTCTGTTCTCATTCCATCAAGTAAGTAACGAAGCAATTCATGACTGTCTTGCTGCTGATAACCTTTAAATCGTATTGCTCTGTTAAATGAAATCGTAAAGTATAACTGAACTCAGAGATAAACACAGCAAAAACAATTCACACCAAACACACATGGACAAAGTCTCCAAAATGTATGTATATAAAAGCAACAAGTGTCTACATAGCCTATTTTCTAAAAATATGAAGCCAGCTCATCAGTATGTCAATAAGTATCTTTCATTTTACTGCTATTCGTTTATATTTTGCTCTTCTTTCAAAAATTGTTAAGTATTCTACAAATTTTATATGCTGTGTTCTGAGCTAAAGATAAAAAAAAAGAGGAAAAACTGACAAGTCTTTTAAACAACAAACTTTTTCATACTCACTATGACATGCAATTGTACAGATACTCACTTTTTACAAACCTGAGCAAAAAGTTCCTTAGGAGTCACTACCCCTTTTTTTGTCTCCTGCATTTCTGTCACGAACTGATGCATGGCTAGTGTTAAAGGACCTGGCTGATCTAGTTTTATAAGCTGAGGTTCCTGTTTGAAAGAAAAGAAACAGAGCTGTTTTGCCTTAATTCAGTGACAGATCCTTCAGCAGTAAGTTTTTCCTTTCCAGTTCCTGAAAACATTATTGTCAAATAGAATACACAAAATTCCAAAACAGCAATAAGTTAACCTGACAAAAACAATGTGTGGCTTATCACAGAACGATAGCAAAACTCAGTCATTTATGGCTCACTTCAAAGTCTGGATTTCTTGCCTTTACTAAGAAAAAACCCCAACTTCTTAAAAAGGGTTGTGCATCCAAATCTCTAACTGTAGTGACAGGTGTGTTATTTAAGTTAGTGCTACAGACATCCTCTAGTTTCCTATTTTGCATTTAGACAAGTGGCACTATAGCAAGAGTTACACATTTTCATCCTTTATATAACATCATCATAATGCAAGCACTCCTTCTACAACAGAGTACTGAATCACTGCTCTTACATTGTGAACAAAATACCTCCACTGACTTCAGAAGCAGCTTTATGGAAATCAGTGGCGAAGTTCCTGCTGATTTTACATCCTGATCTTGTTAGTATTTAGCTGGAACAGCTTTAAAATTGAGAGATAAGTATTGCTTGTTTCCTTAACAGACTGGAAGATGAGGACAAGCACTACAGAGGTCAAAGCATATTACCATGCATAGCTCAGGTGACTCAATTTTAACTGCTGTGCCAGGCATTTTAGCTTCTTTAAGCAGCTCCCTCAGTACTGGAGTTTGTGATAAATTCTGCAGGACATAAAAGACAGAAAGAGATTGGAAAATGGATACAACAGGAAGGGCAGCTGAACTCTGCTAGTCATGGAATTTGTAGCAACCAGTTTAGCAGCAATTTATTTTCCCAAACACAGAACTGAAGTGGTTAACTACCACTCTAAAATCTCCATCTGTGTTTAAGACTTAAAGGTACATTTCATACAGCTAATACGACTTCTAATGCCCTCTATAAACATTACTTCAGATTGCATAAACCTTAAATATATTATTCCTCTACAGACTGATTTTTTGACAAGTGTATTTACCAGCGTCTGTTTCTAAAAAATCAAAAGATAAAATGCAGTGTGGGTATTTGCTTGGTTTAAAAAGTGTTTAAAAGTAAATCAAAAGCAGTTTACTAAAATCTGCAAGTACAGTGGGAATTTTGTTTGAGTAAAGCTTCAGTATCAAGAGCCAAAGAGCACAAGATCACACGTCAGTTTCAATACACATGAAAGAACAAGTTTATTCTACACTTCTTAGCTGAACAAGTCACACAAGATGGCAATGCCTGCAACATGCTCATCCTGTTTTTTTTCATCCAATATTTACTTTTGATTTCTTGTTGCTGAGAGAGACATTTTTATTACAATAAACACCCATGGTCTTTGAGTGTTCATCTCTTACAGTCTAAGAGGCCACAAGGGTGACGTGTCAGACTATTTCATTTTTTTAAAAAATAACTAGAAGTTGGCATGCTTAATTTACATCAGTGAAAAATGCTCTCCCTCAAGGACAAGGCAGATTATTGTATTTCCCCTCAGAGCAAGTCTGAACCTGCAGCTCCATTTCTTCGTATTTCTCTGGGCCAACACGCTATTTTTAGAAAGAAGCCATCATTGCTGGCAAATAAAAAAATCACGTTCTAATTGTGTCACTGTAAAATGCTGGGGGCAAGGCTGTTATGGGCTGTTTTTCATTTTGTTTGTGGCTTCTTTCCTATTCAAAGTTTTTCTAAAAACAACAGCAAGTCCCGTACCTGCATCACTGCATTAAAGAAACATGTATTCCCCAAGTTACTAAGTCCTTTCACAGTGACTTCTTCATTAGCAGCTGAATGAGAATTTTCTTCTTTAAGTGAAACTTCTTTTTCTTGTTCATTTTTGCTGTCTTTTTCTACTTTTTTATTTTCAACTTCTTTGTTCTCTTGTTGTTTTTCTATTGAAATAATAAAAACATACTACATATTAACACAATAACAGGGTACAGGCTAGGAAAGATTATTACAGCCAGCAGCAATCTATTATGTTTAGATATTATACATATGATAACTAATTCTTTAATTTTTAAATATAAAACTACTGGTTTAGGTTCTTAAGTTGTCTAGGTAACAGAAGTTAAGAAATAAACAGAACAAACTAACAGAAACAACAAATCAAGAACTCCCTGAAATGCCATTTCAAATCAGCATGCAAATTAAACATCTCTTGGCCCACAAGCCATTCATGCCAACATCCTCTGAAATTCTTCAAGTGTTATCTCAGATTTTATTGCTGTGTCAAAATCACCTATGTGAGGGCATTCTACAACATCCAACAGGCTCCCACTGTCAAAGCATTCTCATATTCATTTCATGTACCTAAACAGATGATACTGAAAGGTTTATAGTCTTCAAGAAAAGTTAAAAGTATTTTCTCCCAAATTATTTTGGTGTATTGCTGAAAATTTCAATGACCTGTTTAATAAAGCCATAAGGGAGCTACAGGCAGTTTTCAAAATAACACCCACACTGGTTCTGCCAGTTTGGCAGTCAGTTACTGATTAGGTTCCTGGTAAATAGGGCTGTGAGCTAATACTAACTTTAAAATCAAATAACACCAGTTCAGAGAAAGCAAGGAAAACAGACAATACAATCTCTGGACAAGAAACAGATGGATGGACGACAACACACAGAACACATGAAATAGGCAACAACTGCACCCAGGTATTCATTGGTTTTCCAGTTCAAAACTGAGAAGAAAATTTTGGCAACTGATATGAAGTTCAAATATTAGATGTAGAGTAACTGTGTGTCTGGGAAAGACTGACCACTCAAAACACTCTGCTCCCTATGGGAAAACCTCAGCTGCTTTCTGAACAAATTGAATTAGGAGACTGCCATGTGGCACTGCTGTATGTTTGTGTTCCATTTCCCACAGGGCCTGTATTTTCACCCAAGTGTTGGAATTTTTGACAATCATTTGTTATAGCATTTATTCTTATATGCAAATTCTTCCAATTTTTCTAGCGGAAATGCCTTGTACAAAACCAGTTTTGCCTTTGTGGAAACTAAGGGATTTTGCTCGGTTCATTTTCTTTTAAACAATCATATTTTACAGATAGACTGCAGGCTGAACACAGTATTTTAGAGTTCTAAAAGCACTGCAGCTGCCTATACTAAACATACAGACCCAGTGACAAAAACTCTGTATACTCCTTCCATTACTGGAGACTTAAGTCATTCCTGATATATTCACAAACAGCCACAAAAATACTTTAAAAAAATCAAATCAAATTATCCTTAAGCAATGACAATTTTTCTTTAGCTCTCAAGACAGACTTAGCAACACTGACGAATAAACACAGGACCCTAAGTACTGAAAGTCGATTGCCTATTTGCAGAAAAACTGAATGTCACATTTTTTAAAAAGTCACAGTAAAACTGTCTTTTTTTCTCCTGTTCTTGTTTGTCTCATCTGTCAAAGTTTAGGGGATGCTGAGCAAAATCCTGATCTAATTAGGTCTACGGGCTAGAATGTTACTTATGCTATCAGAATTGTAACAAAAAAGATAAAAAAAAGGGGAGAAATTAGTTTTTCCCTTTGCCATAAGGTGCTAAATCTAATTTAGTGTAAATTCTGGATTTATAGTACTGTGTCCAACACTTAGGAGACCTTCTGATTTACTGTATCTATACTATAATTACTTACCTGCATGTGATGAGTCAATACCAACTTGTTTTCTAACAAAATCCACAGTCTGGCCCAAAAGGGTTGAAGTTTTATATGGAACTTCATTATCACATAGGTAGCACCTGTCTCCGCCGCCCCCAAAAGAAAACAATTAATCCTATTTTTTTTCTATTATTTAAAAATCCTAAACTATTTGCTTGCTTGATGCAATTCATTACACAAAGTTGTAAAATTACAAGGTTTAGCGTAAGATTTAGAAATCTTAGAGAAGAATCCAATCTACTTAACACAAAAATAAAACACTTAAAAATTTTCTTTAGTAAATTATTTTGGTGACTGGCAGTTGCAATTTGCAAATATAAATTAGACTCTTAACAGATACACTTAGAAACCTTGCTGCAAGAAAAATAAAAGCTGGGAAGGTTTTGCCAAAAATCAAGAAACTAAGATATCAGGCCCCAAAGAAAATGACTTAAGAATATTATGGCATGGAAAAATATTTTGAATATTCTAGCCAAGCAAACACTTAATTGTATTTAAGATGGATAAGAAATAATTCAAGTGTCCACCATTAAACCTGCAGACTTTTATTCACTCTTCTACTGCCTATACAAACTCTGTTTGTCTCTTTGTGACCAAAGAAGTGTATGGTTATGCCAGTAATCTGCTTTAGACAAAATTCTGGGAGAAGCTGCAGTCATAAAGGCTCAAGAAGGGTAAAACCCTGACAGAACACACGCAGCAGAAAGAGTTTTACACGTACCAATTTTGTAGTTCCACCCAATCAACTCCTTGAAGAAGTGGCAAAAGGTACTGATACTTCTGCATTTTGGAGAACACCAGTTACAGTTCTTAGGCAGACTTCAGGATTATCATAAGTCAGACTCAACTTTCTCATATTAAAAGCAAAAGTCATCTGCAGTAAAATGTTTCCCCAAATCTCTAGCATCCCTGGCATTAGCTATAATCATCACATTTCTTCTTATCTCATTAAAAAAATTGGCTCAGCTTTTGGATCCCTGATTGTTTATCTATTGTCCATCTGGTTAATCAAAAAATAGGCATCTCACTCCTGGAATAACAAAGAGTAGTTACTTCCATGGTGTGTTTTAACACCATAACCTTCTACATGTGAAAAAAATCATAGACAACCTTGAAAGAATCAAGGGATTGGAAAAAGTTTTGTTAGTGATGGCTGTTTGACCAGCATTGAAAATGTGTACAACAGCACTGGTAAACTCAAAAGAGCAGAACTTAGTGAATTCCTAGAACTCTCTGTTCCTCTCCAAAACATGTCTTTAAACTGTTTACAGTTATTACTTATATCCAATTTGAACCACTTTTGCATGCACACCACAGACAGATTTAGTCACACATTCATATAAATAATAAAAGCAAAAGCAGTTTTGATCAGAATTTTTGTACTAGGCCCACTGTGAAGTACAGTTCTTGACTGTGGGTTTTGATTTATAACTAATTTATAGCCAATATATCAATCTTTGGTTAACTTCTTGGGCAAGTTTGTACAACCAAGAAATTCTAGAAGGAAGCCAAAACATCTTACTTCGACAACTTCCTCTCATTTGCAAATATTTTGATTAAAAACAGGGAATATAAAGCACTTCACACCCACAATTTTAACACTAATTTAAATTCACAAAGAGAAGTTCACTAGTTCATTAGTAATAATGTTATTAATAATGTCCATTTCCATTCTAGAATTCATTAAAAGTAGTGATCGTTACACGTAAGTGCTAAGTATGATCAAGTAAATAGATAATGTTATATAAACGAACACAATGACAGATACTAAGTTACAAAACCACATTACTAAGCAAAACAAAAACTGTTTACATCAAGTACAGTATTTCTCTATAGCATAGTTTAGAAAATCAGGGTTCCCCCTCATATACAGAAGTGTATAATTACTTTTGAGAGAAGCAAAAACCACCAGGGACATGGATTTTGTATTGCTTGATCCAGTAGCATCTCGTTATTCTAGCTGCACTTCCTGTCCACATGTGGTATTAAAGAATTGTATTTACCAGGAAGATAAAAGTAAGGTTGTCACTAAGTGCACATCAGAAAGAACCTTCTCCCAAGGTCGAAACTTAAGATTTAGAGCTACAGATCAACACTTGTTTTCATGTGTCAGTATTCTGACCAAGTAAAAGCAGTAAAATATGAAGTCAATCACATTTACTAGTTGGTCAAGTTCAACCTTAATTATTAAAATATTCTAATAATAAATATTACAAGAAAATAGTACTTATTCTGCAAATCTCAGCAAAGATTGCTGGGAATTATGTTTGGAAACATTTTAATATACACCTAGAGAGAAGTCCCAGAATTCACAAAGAAAGGACAAATTATATCCCAGCCTCTGTTGCTCTCCAGTTCTTGTCTTGTGTTGCCTGACAAACTCACCACACACTCCAGTTGTCCAAACTGAGAACCAAACAGTGGGGATCTGATCTTGGTGTTTCATAATGCTTTAAAGCGTGCTGGTCTGGAGAATTTCTGTCACAGCCCTACAATATTGATAACCACAAGTGTCACAAAATCCACTTGACTGTCAATGAAACATACATAAAGTCAGATTACAAACAAAGTATTAAAATGAAAACTGTTCAATTATGTTCAACTAATTGGGATCAACAGATGGCTATCTATTTCAAAATACTTAGTTCTGCATATAGATAATTTACTGGGTGCAGAATAAAGCTGCTCTGGGACTGAACATTTAATGAACAAATTCCAGTTTGAACACCTGAAAGAAATGAAACAGAACAAAAACCTCTTCGGCACGCAGAGTTCCAAGTTTCATGAACTAACATGAGCACTAAGAACTTGTAAAGTATCATAGATTAGGAGCATTTTTATTTTCTCAGCAAAATAATTCAAACTTTCTAGGAAACAAGTCCTCAAGATGATGTGTTGGCCTTAAGCCTGCTAAATGCCTTTGGGCCATCTTCCAAGTATTTCACTTGACATTGACAGCAGGCATTTTTAAATCACACTCTGCAGTATATAAAGTCATTTAGGCAGCACCACCTTTACAATAAAAAAAGAGACACTATAAGAGTTTAATTAGAAACTCTCTTGTTCCACTATATCGTGAGACACTGAAAGGTATTAAGACAAATTAACAACAAAAGAGATACCCTATGGCCACATTTTAGGCATAACCATATCGAAGTGCCTTCATCAGTCTCCTCCTCCTCAGCCTTCTCTTGTGTCTTACTGTCTGCCTTGCAGTCCTGACAAACATGCCACTCCACACTCTGCAGTGCCTTTCTCAGATGCCCTTGGTCCAGTCCTTTACGAATATGCTTGCACACAGGTTCTACAAATTAAGAAGCACAAGAAGGATGTAGGTAGCATAATGAATGCAAGTATTGAAGACACAGGCAGCAATCCAAAAGCTAGGATAGTCTTTCTAGAGCCAAGGAAACACTGACAATTTATGAGAGTATCAGAAAGAAACCTTTTGTTACCACCATTTACAATCTGGGTACACTGTTGCTGCATCCTAAACTTTACTTTGAGGTGTTTTTATTGCTCAGATAGTGTGACAGCTCTGAATCCATCTTTGTTGAGGCAAGATTACAGCCCCAAGATTGCAAACTTCTATTGGCATAAGCTGAAACCAGTGCAAATTTTTGTATCTACAGTTCTGTTCCTGTCCAAGATTCCAGGATTTTATCAAAGTGCAAATGTTAGCCAACAAGAGACAAACACAGATATTAAGAAGCATTCTTTCAACTTTCTGAAAAACATGAGCTTCATCTACAACCTCAAAATAGTCATTTAAAAAACAAACAAAAAATTTGTACATTTGCAACTACTGTTACAGTGGAATTATTCACCATGATCAGTCTTAGTTTCATTTGTGGCTTTACAAGACTTTGTCATTGTCAGATCACCTATTTATAGGCAAAAAAGTGAGATGTCACCAGCGGTTAAAACATAACCGATCTCTTTGCAGGAGAAAAAGAGGAACAGTTACAGCAGACATTGACCCTGACTCCAGGAAACAAAAAAACCCCCAACAACCAAACCAGACAAAAGCAGCTAAAAAAAGGCATCCATTAGAGACAGAAGCTAACACAGAAGACCAGGACAATCAGGAAACCAAAGCAGAGCAGACTTAAACAGGCTATCCCACCAAGACTCCTCAAACTCTAAGTGCTCTCTCTCCCAACTAAATTAACCTGGTTTAACTCATTTCCCCAGCTGGGATCAACAAAAAAGATGGGAAAGACACAATCTGTGACCTGGCAGATAAGGTGGTAGAAGAGAATGCTACACAATACAAGTAAAAACAAAAGCTACAATAACCAGGGTAAACAAGATTTAAAAAAAAATTTCAGCACAGGTGAGATCCAGTGGAGCTAGGAGAATAAAATTTAGTATTTGGGATTAGGAGCCATTAGGAACAGAAGAACAGAAAGAAAAGGTTTTAACCAAAATACACTATGAGAGCTGAAATGCCCAGAGTCGGTAACAAATTAGCAGCTAGAATAAAGGCAAGTTGCTTTACAAAAAGTATTTTAATCATAGCTTTTACTGCTAATGCAAGAATCTTCTGCAACAAAATTTTCACAACGAAAATGCAACTTAAGCTTAGCAGCTGACTCCACAACCCCTTTATATTCTGAGTAATTTTACACAATCTGTATCAGTGAAGAACTGTGTGTCTGAGTTTCCTGAAAACCAGAAACTAATCTCAGTTTTCAAGACAGGATTATTATTTTCTAGCATACTTAGAAAAGTCATGACACCAATATTTCTTGCTAGACTTGAGTTTCAATTTAAAAAACCCAGATTTTGTAAATGAGACTTCAAAGCAGTGACTAGTGTAAAGGTCTTCTAATGTTAATCAGCTTTCAAGCCTTCTTTGAGGTTAAAAGAAACATTAGGTCCACAGACTTCTCCAAGGAAACATACTCAGTATATCTGGAGACTCATCAGACTGTGCAGTCTTGCCTTTGATGCGTTTCTTTCCCATACTTGTAGTCTGTAATTGTTCCTAAAAGGAACAGCGACCTAACAAAGAAAAACAGTAAAATCAGAAGGTAGTTTTGGCTTTCCTTGTTCATTGCTACACAAGTTATTTCTGTGGCCAAGCTGCCCCTTGAGGTGAACTAACTTGTTTTAATTTGACATTTTCAAGCAAAAAAAAAATTAATTATATTTTAACATGAAACAATTGTAACTGTTGTATAGACAAGATCACAGTGTGAATTACAAAACCCAAATGATTAAAAATGTTAAATCAAAAGCATGGCACAAAACAACAAGACTGAAAACTCTAGTATCAAAAAATCCTATAAACCTTAAGGACTTTAACTAATACCACAGGGATTTCATGAAAAAGAATTGGTTTTGTCCCAATTAAATCTTGAAGTTATTTGCATTTGCAACCTTTTCGTTTTGTTTACTGCAAATTCCTTGTGTCTTTGATGAAGTCTGACACAGGTAAGATACTCTTAACATATTTGAAAATATACAGACAATGGGAATTCCAGAAAATGGGAATTCCAGTTTTTCGATTTCCTTACTGGGGAAGATTTATCATCACCTTCCCCACATATCAAGCAAGTAATTCAAATGGGTCTGTTATTTACTATACCTGTGGACCCTTCTCGACAAGAGTGGTCTACCACTACAGAATCCTAAGCCAAGTGCTTGGCTTCACATAGGTGGCTACTGCAGATGTGATAGAACATTTTTAGTTTCTAGTCTGTAGTCCCTGTACCTTACCTGACAAAAGATCATCCAAAAAACTCAGATACACTTAAAACTCTACATATGCTTTACAATGAAAACAAAGAAGCTAAAAGGGTTCAAAATCAAGTCTCTGCAATCTTCCCAGGCTAGCTTAACCCTGCTGTCCACCCTTCATGTAAACACAACCAGCACTAAATCTGACCTGTATCAATCCACATTTCCAAATCCATTTCTTTGCTTGTACTTGGCAGCACACCAGCCCCAGAGCACAACTGCCTGCTTTGAGCTGTCACAGCCAAAAAATTAAACCAGACCAAGAGAACTAGAGAGAAAACTTAAGCTGGGGAGAGCTTAGGCATGATATTAACAGAGCTCGTTTTGTATGAAAAGCCATTTACAAACACGAGCATGTTTGCATGAGCATACTTAGGGCAGATGACCCAATTGTTGATGGCTGGTTGGCAGCCACTTCATCGAGAGCAGAATTATCAACTTTTGCAATTTAGCATTCAATTTGTTCAGAATAAGAAGTAACTGTTCATCCAACAACCTTCCTCTACAGCACATTTCTCTGCAAATACCTACAACACTTGACCTCGTATGAACAACTTTTAATTGATAAAATCCTTTCCAAATTGTCCTCGCCCCTGCCGGGAAGGCAGGACAGCACCAACACGTGGGATTGTTAATTTAACCCACGCTGTGCCTGGGCAGACTTGTCCGACAGGCTCTGCAGCAGCCTTTGCACGGCACAGCCCTCACGAGCAAATGCACAGCCTAAACGACTGAAGCATTTTATGTTTTTTAAGATAAGACACAGCGGTCTGTAAACGACCAAACGTGCACCTGCGTTTGACAGACACCCTGGAAAAACGCGCTCAGAGGCTCGCCTGGGGAACCCCCGGGGCGCGGCGGGCAGCAAGCCGGACCCTGTCGCCAGCCAGCACTTCCCGTCCCGTGGGTAGCAGGCGAGCCCCGAGCCGAGCCGAGCCGAGCCGAGCCGAGCCGAGCCGNTGCGTTTCTTTCCCATACTTGTAGTCTGTAATTGTTCCTAAAAGGAACAGCGACCTAACAAAGAAAAACAGTAAAATCAGAAGGTAGTTTTGGCTTTCCTTGTTCATTGCTACACAAGTTATTTCTGTGGCCAAGCTGCCCCTTGAGGTGAACTAACTTGTTTTAATTTGACATTTTCAAGCAAAAAAAAAATTAATTATATTTTAACATGAAACAATTGTAACTGTTGTATAGACAAGATCACAGTGTGAATTACAAAACCCAAATGATTAAAAATGTTAAATCAAAAGCATGGCACAAAACAACAAGACTGAAAACTCTAGTATCAAAAAATCCTATAAACCTTAAGGACTTTAACTAATACCACAGGGATTTCATGAAAAAGAATTGGTTTTGTCCCAATTAAATCTTGAAGTTATTTGCATTTGCAACCTTTTCGTTTTGTTTACTGCAAATTCCTTGTGTCTTTGATGAAGTCTGACACAGGTAAGATACTCTTAACATATTTGAAAATATACAGACAATGGGAATTCCAGAAAATGGGAATTCCAGTTTTTCGATTTCCTTACTGGGGAAGATTTATCATCACCTTCCCCACATATCAAGCAAGTAATTCAAATGGGTCTGTTATTTACTATACCTGTGGACCCTTCTCGACAAGAGTGGTCTACCACTACAGAATCCTAAGCCAAGTGCTTGGCTTCACATAGGTGGCTACTGCAGATGTGATAGAACATTTTTAGTTTCTAGTCTGTAGTCCCTGTACCTTACCTGACAAAAGATCATCCAAAAAACTCAGATACACTTAAAACTCTACATATGCTTTACAATGAAAACAAAGAAGCTAAAAGGGTTCAAAATCAAGTCTCTGCAATCTTCCCAGGCTAGCTTAACCCTGCTGTCCACCCTTCATGTAAACACAACCAGCACTAAATCTGACCTGTATCAATCCACATTTCCAAATCCATTTCTTTGCTTGTACTTGGCAGCACACCAGCCCCAGAGCACAACTGCCTGCTTTGAGCTGTCACAGCCAAAAAATTAAACCAGACCAAGAGAACTAGAGAGAAAACTTAAGCTGGGGAGAGCTTAGGCATGATATTAACAGAGCTCGTTTTGTATGAAAAGCCATTTACAAACACGAGCATGTTTGCATGAGCATACTTAGGGCAGATGACCCAATTGTTGATGGCTGGTTGGCAGCCACTTCATCGAGAGCAGAATTATCAACTTTTGCAATTTAGCATTCAATTTGTTCAGAATAAGAACTAACTGTTCATCCAACAACCTTCCTCTACAGCACATTTCTCTGCAAATACCTACAACACTTGACCTCGTATGAACAACTTTTAATTGATAAAATCCTTTCCAAATTGTCCTCGCCCCTGCCGGGAAGGCAGGACAGCACCAACACGTGGGATTGTTAATTTAACCCACGCTGTGCCTGGGCAGACTTGTCCGACAGGCTCTGCAGCAGCCTTTGCACGGCACAGCCCTCACGAGCAAATGCACAGCCTAAACGACTGAAGCATTTTATGTTTTTTAAGATAAGACACAGCGGTCTGTAAACGACCAAACGTGCACCTGCGTTTGACAGACACCCTGGAAAAACGCGCTCAGAGGCTCGCCTGGGGAACCCCCGGGGCGCGGCGGGCAGCAAGCCGGACCCTGTCGCCAGCCAGCACTTCCCGTCCCGTGGGTAGCAGGCGAGCCCCGAGCCGAGCCGAGCCGAGCCGAGCCGAGCCGAGCCGAGCCGAGCCGAGCCGAGCCCAGCCCAGCCCGCAGCCCCCCAGGCTGGCCTGGCCCGGCCCGCTCCGCCCGTCCCGCGGTTGGGCCACCCTCGTGCCCCGACCCCGCCGCTTCCGATTGGCGCGCGCCATGACTGACAGCTGCCGCAGCCAATCGGAAACCCCGCGCATCCCGGACGGAGCGGCGGGTGGCGCCGCCCGGGGGGGC
>VZRS01013543.1:47901-197318 GCA_013398055.1 Ifrita kowaldi
AGACTTGGGAACTAGGGAAGGTGATTTAAACCCCACAAGCTCACAAAACTGTTGCTGTCATTAGAAAATAAAAGATAAGATTTCTCATTAGAAATTAGAAAATGTCCCAGAGGATGTTAAAGCATCAGTCAGTTTTGGGGCAGTCTTTCCAAAAGAGTGTGGTTGAAACAAACCTGAGCCAATGATACAATGAGCAAATGGGGTAAACTAGAAGAGGTGCTGAGCTCCAAAACACACACTGTGTGATGGTATTTATTATACTTGTTACATATGCTACATATGTTGTTACATTGTTACATTGTTTTTGCTCCATTCCTCTAAATAATTTTTGGCCACTTGGTTGGTGGGAGAATGCTTTGTCTTGTCTGTGTGTTTTTATTTGTTCAGAGATAAAAGGAGCATTCCCTGGGGGCTGTATTGACCCATGATAAGAACCAGGAAAACCAGAAGTAGTGAAGGATGATAAATAGTTTCTTAATAAATTGTTTGCTTGCAGAAGGAATTTTCTGTATAGCAAAAAAAGCAATAAGAAGCAATAAAAGCAATAACATTTTCCATAACTATTCATGCATTATGAGAAAAGAGAATGCTGATTTGCAGAATCATAAAATAGGCTCAGAAATGTTTGGGTTGGAAGGGACCTTACAGCTCATGCAATCCCACCCCATGCCATGAGTGGGGACACCTTCTGCTAGATCAGGCTGCTCCAAGCCCCATCCAACCTCGCCTTGAACACTTCCAGGGATGGGACAGCCACAGCTTTTCTGGGTAACCTGTGCCAGGGCCTCAGCATCCTTACAGGCAAGAATTTCATATTTAATCTAAACCTACTTTGTTTCAGTTTGAAGTCATTCCTCTTCGTCCTATCACTACAGTTCCTGATGAAGAGTTCTCTCCAGCTTCCTTGTAGGCTCCCTGCTGATACTGGAAGGATACTGAGGGCTCCCTGGAGCCTTTTATTTTCCAGGCTGACCAGCCCCAACTTTCTCAGCTTGATCCTAAAGAGAAGAATCATTTTCTAGGTCAAACTTCTTTGTTTAAAGCACAGGTGGACTTCTCTTTGTGAGACTTCATTTCAATTGTAAGGTTAATTATACAATATAAATATAAATAGGATAATCTCTTCAAATGCATGATGTGTGCAAAATAAAATTCAATAGATCATTGACTCCTGTCCCTGTTTTTTGTCAGCCTTCTAGCAGTGGCCGAGCTGCAGAGCTCCTTGCCAAAGAACGTGGAACAGTGCCTGGGTTTATCGGCTTTGGAACATCTCAGAGTGATCTAGGATATGTTCCTGCAATTCAAGGAGCAGAGGAAATAGACAGCCTTGTGGATGCTGATTTCCGAATGGTGTTGCGAAAACTTTCTAAAAGGGATATCACAACCAAGTTAAAAGTAGGTGTATCCTTTGCCCCCCCTAATTTATTTGTTTTTAATTGGAGAATAATACAGTTTTCTTAAGGGTGGAAGAGGAAGAGGATATAACTAACACTAATTTCACTTTGGTGGATTTGCTAGAGCTGCAATCCAGAAGATATCTTGGATAACCTATAGCAAGGTCCATGATGCAATTATCTCTTTAGATGCTCAATTGCAAGAAGTGAATTGATTTTTGGAAAAGGGAGTTGCAGTTTCAGATGCAAACTGGTAAATTACAGAACATATCTACCTGACTTCTTAAGTCATGCTCTTGATATTTTGATTTTAGGCTATGCAAGAGTTTGGGACAATGTGCAAGGAAAGAGAAGCAGAAGTTGTTAAAGGTGTTCTTCCTTACTGGCCGAGAATTTATTGTAAAATTTCACTAGTAAGTATTGAAGTATTTAAATTAAAAACTTACCATGTACTTCCTGTGACTGCCTCTAAGGTGGTCATTGTTGACCTATCTACCTCTGTTGGAATTACTGACTTGTTCTAGGGGAAACATCAAGTTGAAGGAAAATACTGTTCTTTTTTTTGTGGATGTATTTCAGTATTGGCAGTGGGTGGAATCTTGAACTGTTGATGTCTGGGCTGTATTCCCTTCTAACAGACATAGATCTGTTAGACTTTATGTTTAAAAGATGGTACTGTATTTCTTACCAAAAGTTCTTTCATGTGGATTCCGGAAAGGCTAGAGAGTCTGTTCACTTAACATAATTACAAATCTTCTTGATCTAAGACTAATACTTGACTAGACTTAACACTAAAGGAAAACCCCAAACTCAAATATGAAAAGACCATGTGTAGCCTGATTAGCAATAAGTTTTTTGATATATTTACTGTATTTCCAAGCTCTCTGGAATGGCTACTGTTGGAAACATGATATGGGACAAAATGAATCACTATTCTTACCCATTAGAGTAATTTCTAATGTTTCTTTCTGGAGTCAAGAGTGTAGAAAATCATGATGTTTTAAATTCATATGCAAATAAGGGATAATGATGCACAGCTTTATGGTAGTTCTAATTCAAAAGATGTCTTCAAGGCTTCCTGTTTCTCCTGCCTCTTGTCTGTTTGTAAAATGTTTGTATAAATTGGAAACAAAAACTGTAGTTAGGGATATCAGGGAAAGGGTACAATTCTGAGTGTACAACACTTTGGGAATATGATGCTACTAAATTAGGACTCTCCCCATACCTTGGGATACCAAAACTTTTTTGTTGTTGGTGTGTATTCTCAAATCTATGTTTCAAATCCAATTAATTGCAAACATGGCTTTTTAATGACCCCTTTTGCTTTGAAGTACCTGAAATCAAAGGTAAATTTCTTAAACTAATAAACCTTTCTCTTTTTCTTCTTCCTTTTTTTGTTTAACAGGATCATGATCGCCGTGTTCGAGAAGCAACTCAGCAATCTTTCGAGCAACTGATTCTTAAAGTAAAAAAGCACTTAGCTCCTTACTTAAAAAGTATCATGGGTTACTGGCTGATTGCTCAGTGTGACACTTACTCCCCTGCTGCTTCTGCTGCAAAAGTTGCTTTTGAAAAAGCTTTTCCTTCGAGCAAACAACCTGAAGCCTTAGTATTCTGTAAGGATGAAATTCTTAATGTGAGTTTATACTTTTGTATTTCTTTAAGGCTTTGTACGTATCAACTTCTGTTTTAAGTTTAAAACTCATCCTTCCCCCATCTATTTTTCACGGCTAAATTTCTTTTTCACCTGAAACTTTGCTCCTGTGAAGGGAATCATAGAATGATTTGGATTGGAAGGGACTTTCAAAAGGTCTTCATGTTCTACCCGCTGCCATGGGCAGGGACACTTTCCACTATACCAGGTTGGTCCAAGCACTGTCCAACCTGCCCTTGAACACTTCCAGGGATGGGACAGCCACAGCTTTTCTGGGCAGCCTGTGCCAGGGCATCATCACCCTCACAGGGAAGAATTTCTTCTGTAAGGAAATATAAAAAAGACAAATAATAAGGAATGCAGAGAAAAAAATACATCTATTTTTTTGGACTTGAGATGAGAATGACTGGAACCAGAGGAATGCATAGTGAATTTCCTTGTGTGCATTCCTATGTAATGATGCTCAGTCAACACATAATGTTGCTGACAGAGCGGGTAATGATGCTGGAGTAGTTTAGCTGCAGTGAAAAAGGGATGAAGAATGAGCAGTGTTTCAGCATCTACAAGTTTGGTGTGGACCAAGTTTATACTCTTCTGCCAGTCAGATATGATACTGAATTGACTGAATTGAAAAAGTAAAAGATTGCATTGCTGGCCCATCATATGCAAACCTAACTATTTTGATTTGCCTCAGTTTGGCTTCTCTTTAGCAGGGGCACATTGGCATAGGGCTGTAATTTACTAAGTATTACGAAGACTTAATTCAAACAGTACCACAGCTACTATGTTCAGCATGAGTCAAATTCTTTTCTAGCATGTTTACTAGCATGTCTAAAATCAGACTCTGTGGAATATTTTTGTAGGGCTATCTCTGAATTAACATATGGACTATATTGTTCACATATAGATATTAGATTTCTTCATTTTTAAATGTATTGTTTTTTCCCCCATAGGTACTTCAAGATCACCTTCTGAAAGAAACAGCTGATACACTCAGTGACCCTCAGTATGTTTGCCTGCTTTAATGTATATTTAAGTCCTTAAATCTTGGTCTGTATTGGGTTCTCTGTCCCTGGAGGTAGTGAATTTAGTTTTGTTTCAAGAGACAGAATAGTTATTTGAGTCCAGATCTCAGCAACTTTGTTTGGGACTTAAGTATAAATGGTTTTGAAAGTATTATCAGTTATCTAATTCTTGTTTCAGCTGTTTTAAGAATAGCATTTGTGAGTAGCTGGAAGATGAGATGACTTGAAACTTTCTTTTCTAGCAC
Source organism: Ifrita kowaldi (assembly GCA_013398055.1). NCBI lineage: Eukaryota > Metazoa > Chordata > Aves > Passeriformes > Cinclosomatidae > Ifrita > Ifrita kowaldi. Next base: position 52,220 of record VZRS01013543.1, read on the forward strand.
TTTATAATGTAATTTAGAACCTACAGAACATTGCTGGCACCTGAATTCAAAAGAACAACACAAAAAAATGAAGACAGTTTAGTTTAGAAAAACTTGGGATACCTGCTGGTTTATTTGCAGTTCACTTTAACGTTTTTGTTTGTTTTGCTTTCTGAGAACTGTACCAGAAGAAGAAAGGGAAGCCAAATTTTTCCGGATTCTGACCTGTTCCTTGTTAGCTTTAAAAAAGTTGCTCAGCATGTTGCCAAAGAAAGAGATGCATTCATTGGAGGAGAAGTTAATGTCACTTCTGTCCCAAAACAAATTTTGGAAATACAGCAAACACAGTGCATCACAGGTGACTTTTTAATTTCTTCTTTATTTTGCTTGGTTTTTGTTAAAGCTAATACACTTCACCTAAGGAAGTATTAGTTACTTGTATTCTACAAGGACGAACTTTGTACTTTGCTTAGGTTTGAAATGGCCTTCTGGTTTCTAGGTAGATTCCAAAAAGGCTAAAGAGGCTGTTCAGTTAACATAATTATAAATCTTTTTGATCTAGGACTAATATCTGACCAGACTTAATGTTTAAAAAACCCCAAAACTCAATATAGACAATACTGCTTGGAAATGTGTCCAGTAAGCTAAACTTTTATCCCCATATCATCATGATTTACGTCTTGGCAATCTGCCAAAAATAAAAATTCATGTACAAGATACAAACTCTGTCAGCTTATAGTATGTGTTCTTAGTGCTTTGGGATTTTCATTTTTTAAACCATGTTATTGGTCTTTAGTCTGCCAAGACCAGCAGTGCATAGAGTGATGAATTCATGCAGTAGTATTTTGTTTAAAAGTTTTAAGTTAGTTTTGGGAAAAAATGCCTTTTGAGAAGTATATAAAAATACAACTTTTGGTAAGCATTTTATCACTAAACAAATTACATTAATATATTTGATAGGACCGTTGAATAACTGCTTTATTTTTCTTCGTTTTTAATAATATTATAACCTTTGTTAATAGGATGAAATGTAGGGATGGCATGTTGTAAAGTTTTGTTGACTTTAAAAGGAATCTTATAAACTACATGTAGTGACAAATTGTGTTTTTTCTTCTGTGGCCTCTGTCAGGTTCGCTCAGCTTTCTTTGAGCTGATTTCTGCTTTTTGCCAGCATTTGCCTGAGGTGGTGAGAGCTGAAGCACCAAGAGTTTGTCCTGCTGTTCTTCTCAGCATTGATGACAATGATGCAGTGGTGTGTCCTGCTCTTTGGGAAGCAGTGCTTTATGCTATCACCACTATTGAGGTAATGTGGGAAGCCTAAGGGGCAGATATTTTAATCAAATTTAACTTTTCACCAAGTGTTGTTGTTCTCCGTGTAGAATTAGGAAGACAGGATTGACTGGATTTTCTTTATGATTAATAACAGGAACTCCTTAGGGCTGCATCCTCCTTCTTTCAGTGTAACTTTCAGATATATCATGTCTAGCATATCTGAAAATTAGAGTTGTGTTATGACTTTAATTTAATTAACCTGAAACCTTTTCATTAAACGTAGTTACTAGTAAGTCAAATAATGCTTAAAACCTTTTTCTTTCTTAAAGACAGTTACAGAAATGACCTGCAGTGCGTTTTTGGTTAGTTTGTTTCCCCTTCAAATGTAAAGGTTCTATAGCTTTTTCTTTTTTTTTGATTTTAAGTGGAACACCAGCTTTGCATTCATTAGCAGAATGAGGTGTTGCCATAGACTGGGATGCTTTGAGGGTTTAATGCTGCAGATCCCTTTTGCAGCTGCTGGAATGAACTGTAACAAGTTTTCATGAAGAAAAGCCCCTACACAGTCTTTGTTCAGCTTGTTATAAATATAGGTACCTTGAACTATAACAAATTTTATAAGAAATGAAATAGATCAGGTCACAAAAAATTTTAGGGAGGGGAAAGTGCCAAAGTATTTTCTAACCATCACAACATTTTTGAAGAGAGTTTTGAAGTTAGTGATGCTTCTAAAGTCAGTCATTGGTTGGTCTTGATAATGAGAACTTAAAATTAAATACAGGTCTAATTGGACAGTGATTTCTATGAAGCATTCATTTTCTATGAAAGCATTGTTAAAGAGAAACCTTTAATTGCAGTTGGCTAACAAGGAAGGTCAATTGATTTTAAACAATGCAGAAATAGTTTTGTCATGTTAACTTCTTAAATTCACAAGCCGATGTGGGGAGAAAGTGATTTTAAAGAATACTGGCAAGTGAGTAACTTAACAGAATTTAAATTTCACAATAACTTGTTTCAGCTGTAATACAGGGAGGTAGGTTAAATGGCTAGCTTGGTAGTTCTTCTGAGGCAACATATTGTTGTTTAATTTATAATAAGTGAGTTTCTTCCTGTAGGACTGTTGGAGTCATGTAAATGCCAAAAAAGGAGTTCTGCCTAAGCTCTGGACAGTGCTTCGAGAAGGTGGGCGAGGATTAGCCACTGTTATCTACCCAAACCTCCTGCCCTTCATTAGCAAGGTGCCTCCTGACGTTGTGGAACCGAAGCTGGAATACTTCAGAGTTTTTTTCAGCTCTATAGTTCAAGGGTATGGACCACAAATTTATTTATTTGGAATCAGTCTGTTTTACATTTGGAAATAAACTAGTCTTTAAGCATTTAAAGATGAATGAGAATCATAGTTTAAAAATTCTTTTCAATATCCAAAACTGGAGTTAGTCCTTTGTGGCTTCCTGTTGTCTTAAATCTTCAGCTTTCCTTTTGATTTTATTACATCTTCCTTACATGAAGCGTTCTTATCTTTCCTTGTCAAAGCTTTGTGTTTATTCCATGACCAGTTTGAAAATGGAAAATCAATTATAATTAAGGGTGACTCTTAAGAATCAAGTTTTTCTCACCAGTGTGTAATTCTTACAGAGGGGATTAGCCTTGTGATAGTGACATTTCCTTTACGCAGGAACTGTAATTCTTGTGGTACTGCTTTTTAAAGGATTGAAACTGCTTTTACTTTGTGCCTTTAAAATACATCAGAACCAACTTTCTCTCAAATGTAATTTAAATGTGCATCTGTGCATTGTGTACTCAAAAGCATATAGAAATTACTTTATGAAATGCTGAAATTGCATTTATTTAAACAAAAATCAGTTCTCGACTGATATTGGTGTGGCAATTAGCGGAGCTCTTGGAGAAGGGAGTTACGTAGGGGTTTGATTGACAAGTGTATAGAATTTTATTACAAGTAGTGAAATGATTGTAGTATTTCTATGATAATTTGTGCAATCTAATATTTATTAAAAAGCAAACAAATTGCAGTTTTTCAGACTCAAAACCAGTGAAATTGTCTTTAGATGGCTTTCTTTTCTTTCTTTTCTTTTTTTTTCTCTTTTTTTTCCTTCTTTTTTTTTTTCTGTAATGACAGAAAGTGACACTTTCTGCACCTCTGTAGTGTATGTGAAAAATTGCAAAGGCGTTTTGACAGCCATCTGAAACATGAGACAGTGTGCTTGACTGTATGTGGTTTCTGTGTTTGCGTAGACCTTTTTTTCTGAATGCTAAGACTGGATGAAGAAGTTATTTTGATGTAGGTTCTATTAAAGGCCTGGGTTTATTGACTTTTTAAATTGAGTTTATTTTGACCTGACTCCTATAAATGATTCTATGATCCTGTATTCTCATACTGGTGTTGTCTGGATCAGAACAACATAATTGAGGGTACATTGATGACGTTCATACTGGGTTTCTTGGAAGCACAGCTGACTCTGTGTCCTCTTACAGGTTGTCAAGTGAGAGGACAATAGCCAGCCCTTCAGAAAGTTCAGCAATTATAACTGCATTTATGGAGTGTTTGTGCTTTGCTGTACTACAGAAAAGAGAAGAAGAAGACCAAAACCAAATTCATCAAATGCTTATATGTGACCAGGTATTCATCAGAAATACTGAATATTGTTGTGTGTACATTTAATAATTCAAAATTAAAGAAAAATGTGAATTTTGGGTGAGAATTTCCTTCTCTGTTGGGAGTTTCTCTAGACTTTATGAAAAAAACCACACAGAATTGTCAAGGTTGGAAAAGACCTTCGAGATCATCCAGTCCCACCATCAGCCCAGCACCACCAAAATTGCCCCCAGACCCTGTCCCCAGGTACCTCATCCAGGCATCTCTTAAGCACTTCCAGGGATGCTGACTCCACCACCTCTCTGGGCAACTTATTGCAATGCCTGGCCACCCTTCCAGTGATTTTTTTTTTTTTTTCTAATACCTGATCTGAATTTCCCCTGCTGCAATTTGAGGCCATTCCTTCTCATCCTTTCGCTTGAGACATGGCAGAAGAGACCCACCCCCACCTCCTTTCTGGGAGTTGTAGAGAGCAATGTGTAACAAAAGTAATGGTACTGAATGTAGGGGTTTTTTTTCTTCCTATGAAATCATCCTGTTACTGTGCAATTTAAGTTATATTTAAGGGAAAAAAAGTGCCTCCCACCCTGTATATTTTTATGAAGTGTTCAAGCATAAATAATTCTGATATTTGGAGAACTGATTCCAGAATGTTTTTCAGAATTATATAATTTCTTGGCATTATAAAGAATGAAATAATTTTATAAACTGGATCACTGTTCTTTAATACTTTTTTTTGTCTTTATAGCTAATTCCTTTTACCAATGCTGTACTTAAGGAGCCCAAGTTACAAAGTGGACCATTATTTTATCAAATAGCAGAAATGCTGAGTTCCTGGGAAGCTAAAGCAGAACTCTCCAATGATGATGGCACAGATGAACTTTTCCAGAAACTGTTGTCAGAATTTTGGGACCATCTTTTAAAAATGTGTATACTTCATGTTGATAGGTTGGATGCTGATGAGAAATCATTGTTTGCCATATCTGGTATGCTAGAAATTCTTCAGAATCCAAAGAGTGCTACGAAACCAAACAATAGAAAATCTCTAAAAATCAGATTTACAGACGAGGATGAATCTGAAAGGAACACAGAGAATCGAAAGCTCATGGAAATGAGAAATGGTGACTCTGAAATTCCGGCTGAATTGCAGCAAACTTCACGTCTAAGGAAAGAACCTCTAGAGAACTTAGTCTGCAACCTTGCTGAGCTGAGCATTGTGTATGTCAATGAACAGAAGTCAGAACTTCATTTGAAATTTCTCTCTGCCCTGCTCAACTCTTTTTCCTCAAACAGAGTTTTCCAAGTACTTTTAGAGCAGGGAAATGATGTAAGCCCTGCTCAAGCTGAATCCCAAAATGAAATGAAAGCTCATAACCGAAGTCCAGCTGTACAGTTTCTGTATATGAATTTAATAACTTGGCTGAAAGAAGACTGGAGAAAAGACACCCATTTCCTGGTTGATATTTTATACAGTGTACTTCATTGTTGCAACAATAATGATGAAAGGAAAGTCATTCTTGATGATTTAGCAAAGGTATGACTTGTACATTATGTTATTAATTTTTATCAAAGTCATTACTGTTTTTGTGGGCTGTGGTTCATTAATAATCTTCCTTTGGCACTGTCACATGGAAGATAATTCTACATGAATTTGGGTTAAGTTCAGCATAAGGAAGGTAGTTTTAGGAAAGTTTGACATGATAGTGTTGGGGTGAAAGGTTCTGTCCCTTTCTATATGGTATAAATAATTTTTAAAAAGCAACATCAGAATTTCTCTGCTCTTGCTTCGTTATACAGTGTACTTTTATAGTAGTCAATGGTAGCCCTTTGTATAAATACAGTCCCTTATTTTGTGGTAGAGAAAGATTTGGAAGACAAAAATGATATAATCAGTAACTTTGTTACTGAATTTTAGCAGCTTCTACTTATGCCCTTAAGAACAGTTAAAATGGCATTATTGCTTCCTATTCAGCAAAAATTTTTATTAAATATTGGGGAATTTTGTTTTTTCTTTTCAGATGGATCTGAAATGGGTTATTTTTCTCCAGATAATTCAAAAGGTACCTCTTAAGATTTTTTTTGTTCTTGTTATGCATAGTTTTTAATAATCATCTGATGTTAGCTTTAAGACTCACATGTGTTTGTAGTGATAATTTCCATAGTTTGAAAATCTTCCAGTTTCAGAGTAGTGTTTGTTTTAAATGCACTTAAATCTGGAAACCATCTTAAAAATGAAATGATGATGCCAGAACAAAAGAATATTTGTCCCTTCTGTTTTTGGTCAGCTTGCTTTTTGAGCCAGAGGGATTCCTGATTTGTTGATCATCTCTTCTAAGCTAGAGAGAATGGAGCTGAGGGTTAGACCAATAATTTAAATGATTACTTATATCGTCATCCTTACAAGGTGCTTATAAGGAAAAGGTAGTATTACATTTTTTCACACTGAATGTTGACAAACTGACATTTAAGTGATTGCATGGGTTGAAATAGGAAGTGTATGACAAATATTTGGACAAGAACTCATAGCACTTGCGTTACAGTCCAGTGCACAGACCACAGGATCTTCACTCACTTATGCTGTGTATTTTAGGAATACTCAGTTTTTATGATTTTGTAACTTACAGTGGCTCATCAGCAAAATAATGTTTTTGTGACCTTCTTAAAGAAATTCAGGTGCTGTAAACAGTATTTTTATGTTGTAAATAGATTGATTCTGTTTCAGCCAACTTGGTCATCGAGAAGTTATTTTTCTAATTGCTGTGTAGGAATTTTCTGGGCTCTATAGTTGAAGGAGAAAGGTAAAGGAAGCATTTTCAGAAGGTGACTTATTTCACTCTGCAGTAGAGATCTGACCTAGCCATAAGTTGCTGTTTCTCACAAAAAGAAAGTTGGGGGTGTTGTTGCAGATGTAAAATCTAAAGACTCTTTGTGGCAGATGATTTAATTCCCACTCTGTGTGCAAGTTTGACATATTAATCTTACACTTAGTAATAAAAGTAAATAGTTAGTAACAGGTTACCCAGAGAAGCTGTGGCTGCCCCATCCCTGGAAGTGTTCAAGGCCAGGGTGGTTGGGTCTTGGAGCAACCAGATCTAGTGGAAAGTGTCCTTGCCCATGGCAGGGGGTTGGTACTTAAATTGGAACTTGGAAGATGATCTTTGAGGTCCCTTCCAATCCAATCCATTCTATATTCTATACCGTCAAAAGGTTCTTGGAATTTTTTTCTTGTGATCCAGGCATGCTCAAGCACAACAAAGCTTTCCTTAGTCTGTGACTGGCTGAAAGGAGACACGCTTGGACAAAGACTGGTAATGCTGGCAGATGACCTGTGTCACCTGGGTTTAAAACCTAGAGCAGCCTCATCAGAATCAGCCTCTTCAGAAAGGTGGACCCTCCTGAGCTTGGTGTTGTCGCAGCACGTTAAAAGTGGTGAGCCTATATGATCCTTGGAGTTTGTGAAGTGTAAATGCTGCACTTAGGCTTTGCGTAAGGTTGAAAGGAATTTGGGATCTTCCAGAATACTTCATGTAGAGCATTTAGGCTTTCTCCTGGTAGTTTTTTGTTGATTGGTTGGTTTTTGTTGGGGTTTTTGTTTCTTTGTTTTGGGCTTTTTTTATACCTGAGCCAGTTTACTACATCCAATTTAATTTTGTAAATACTAATTTGCAGCAGCAACTGCCTTTTTTTTGGTCCACACTGCTAAACGAGGGCAGTGTTTAAAGAGAAGATTCAGATTTGCAAGTTTTGAAAAGTTGAAGAAAATTTAAGTAAGCTTGATCTTTTAGCCGATGTGCTGTGAAGTAATATGAATTTTTAAACCATACCATGTGAAATTTATCTTCAAAACTAGTATACCAAGTCAATTGTTATGGACCCATGTGTGTTTTAGTAATGCCTTGTTACAGGACCTTTGAATTGTTTTAAGCCATTTCCATTTAGTTTCATGTCTTTTAAAACCTGTGTGCTCTTATGCTGTATGTGTAATCTGATTTTTTTTATTAATAGCATCCTATTTAATTTATTCCTTGCATTTTTAGTATCTGATATAGAATTCCAGGGGAGTTCAGCTTTCTTCATGTTTTCCATGTAAACTCAGCATTTGCTTTGGTCCCTGAGGTGACAAATTTCAGTGTCAGTGGATGCTGTGCACATTAATGGTGCTTTCAAGTTTCAAAGATGCCCACAGGCAGCTCACTGTGGTGGATGTTCTTAGACAAGGCATCCTGAAGGTGTCCTAAGATTGTTTTTTCTGTTATTGGAACTTTTGATGTAAAGAACCATCAGGAAAACCTGTTTCCTCTCTCCACAGAGAGTTCAACAGTTGTGCTTGTGAGTCAGTGATGTTCTAGGGCTGATTGTCCAGTGACTTACCTTCTTGACTCTAGGGCTGGAGGCACTCCAGTTTCTGCTGGGTGCTGTGTGACCTGTTTTTAATTCATATTGGATGAAACCTAAGAAATATTGAGGAGCAATGGTGGTTCTTGACTTAGTCATTCAAGCTGGAATAGAATATGTGGACTTCCATAAGGATTTTTTTAATGACATCTCTTATAAGTTTCTTAAGGTAAATTGTCATGGAGGAAATGGATGAGCCTTTCATGGATCAGTAGCCTATGATGATAGGAACTAAAGGGGAAAAAGGACAAATACTGAAAGGAAGATAATTGTTTCTGATAAATTATTCATAGTAATCAGAACTGAAACTTCACAGACAGGTGGCATTGTATTGGGATACTGAATGCTTAACTGATACAAAAGATTACAAAAGAAATCCAAAGCCAGGAAGTATTACAAGTATACATGGGAAGAACAGAATTGTAACTGTATCAATTCAAGGATAGGCTCTGACCTGTTAAAACTCAAAAAGAGATCTGCAGTCGTTGTGGTGTTTCCCTGTAAGTGACAGGTTGTAAAAAAGCAGTAAAAAAGGAATAGTACAAGTTATTAGGAGCTGCTATGAAAAAAACAGAGGACAAATGAAAATTATTATAGCATATAGTAAATACACTGAATATGTAGTCAATATCTGGAATACTGCATGTAGTTTTGGTCGCTGCAATATTCTTGTTCACTTATATGCTTTTGAAAAACGTGTAATAGAATTAGAATATGCCCAAAGAAATCTGGCAGGGATGGTTAGACAAACAGTGGCTTCTGCTTGTAGAGGCAAGAAAACAGACTAGAATTTGTCAGGTTGTAGTGGGAGTGATTAGGGATGGGGTTGTGCTTAAGAGCCATAAAATCATAATTTGTATAGAAAATGCAAATAGTGAGAAATTTGTGAGAACTGTTTCTTTCAGTGGAAGTACCTGAGTTTCTAACAGATGCTTAGATAGCAGTCGTGAGGGACACTCTGTGCTTGCTCTATTTTATATACCTTTTTCAAAGCTGCTTCAGCTGGTTTGGAGAAAAGATACTTGGCAGTGTGAAACATTGGCTGGTGTCTGTGAAATAAGAGAGTTTAGGTATCCATTAGACTGAAACTGCTTTGCACTTTATTTTGAATTCAAAATTAGTAAATAGGAATCAAATTGGTCCATATTAATATGACATCTTTGCATGGTCATGTTTATCAACTAATCAAAGCATACTGTCTTTTTCCTCTGCCCAATAGAATCACTGATTGGTGAAACTTTTGTTGAAAGGATTATTGATAAACTTCAAGCGGCTCTGTCTAAAGCCAAGGATCTTTCTGAAGCTGGAAATACTGAACCATCAGTATCTTTCATCTGTGATGTGGCCTCGAGCTTTTTCAGCTCAGTGAAAGGGTGTTTGCTGATGCCATCCTCAGAAGACTTGCTCCTTACCATCTTCCAGCTGTGTGCTCAGAGGCAGGATACAACACACTTGACAGGTAATCCAGGAAAAGAACTTCAGCCGAGCTTTTTCATAGGTGATGATTACATCTAAATTCTTCCTTTTCATGGAACAGAATCATGTGATAGAATACTGAGTTCACATACATTAAGCATTTGCAGCTGTAACTAACATAAAAATCTGTGCTTTCATTTACAATGCCCTTAGTTACTACTAAGCATCAAGTCCTGTACATCTTTACAAGGATTTTGAACCTTTTGTGATGCTAGCATCAGCTAACTTGGAGGCTGTGATATTGCACACTTTTTGGAGTGTTACTGAAGTTATTTAAAGTCTATGAAATTCAACAACGTATTTTGTTCATTTTGCAGTCTGAGGAGTCTATGAAAAACTATGTGCAATTGCTTCATTACAGATAACGTGTATTTATTCTGAAACCATTTATATTGGCCAAGTTGCCCAGACAAATTGGGATCCATGCCTCTCTCTACCAGTGTCTCATGTTCAGGCTGAGATCCTAATTTATATTCTTCAAATGCAGAATTTGAGAGTGTTAAATCGGTACATGAATTTACTGACATTAATACAAATAAATACAATGTTTCAGTGTTGCCATAGAAGTGAAGTAGGACAGTACTAGCTTGGAAACCACTGCTGCTTTATAAATGGCTCTTGATGTTGTGAATGTTCAGTATTTGGGTAGAAAGATCTGTGGTTTTGAAGACCATATGGACATATGGTAGCAGACAGCAGGAACATCACTCTTATTCTCAATTAAATTAAATCTTACCTGTGTGTCAGAGTTAATTTAAAATTGCTCTGCAACAAGAAAGCTGTGTATGTGCTGTAGGTTTTAATTAGAGATTACATGTGTGTGGTGGTTTTGCTTGTCCATTTGTTGTTGTTTTGTTTTCTTTTTTCTTTTCCCTACAATAGATTTACTTGTGTGCAAATTAAAACACACTTGGATGTCTGGTGTAAATTCACTTGTGCATCAGCTTCAGAGCACTCAGAAACAGAGCACCTTTTTGCTTAAAGCTGCCCTGTGGGTCAAGAACCAAGTTCAGTCTTCCTCTTTGGACGTTAAAAGGTAATTAGGATGCACATGTCTGTTCCATAATGTGTCATTCTCCAAAACAAACCGGGATCAGTGCTATACTAGCCTTTACTTAATTGACATCTGTATTACTGTATTGCTTTTCAGCCTGTTGGAGGCAGTGGGTAGAGCAGAACTTAAACCACCCCTGGTACAGCATGTATGGAACATTATATCAGTGGAAAATATGCAGGTGGCTCTTAATGAATGGTGCCAAACTTGTTTGCAGCACTTTCTCCTTTTCTCAGTCTTCAGGTTTTGATCTCTGCAGTCAGTGATCTGTTGTTGAAGCTCATGGAAGCTGATGGACAGTCTGGATATCTTGTGAGAGCTTATGTTGAGCATGTCACACCGAACAAAACTGAGTGGGGGAAATTGCACGAGTCTCTGTGCTCTGAGGTATGGAAATGATAATGGATTGCACAGGGTGGTCAATCTTTCCTCAAGCCTCTGTCCCCTAGGGTGGTAAGCATTCTTCCTTTTGACATGGCACTGCACTTATGAATACCATATGTTTGTGCAGAGGTTCTTTTCAACCTCTGTCCATAGAGAGGATAAAATCTCTGTGTTTATGGACCCATCCAGTACTACTGGAGAAAAATCAAAATCCATGAAATGACCTTTTCTGCATGGAACACCAGCAACTTGCTTTACAATTCAGGAATTTTATCTGAGAGAGTATATATTGGGAACATGTTCTTACCTCTAACTCAATTCTTCATAAAGATTTATTTTGTGAAAGACACCAGTATCTGCTGAGGAACGTGGTATGCTAACTATCAACAAAATGCTGACATACATAGAGTAGAGTGGGAAAGGGCATAAATTTCCTGTCCAGCCACCAATCTTCAGTAGCCCTAGAAATTCTTGTAAAATACATAGAGTTCTAAAAAAATGTATTTGTTTCTGAGGCAGCAGTGCAGTTCCAAATTGCTGCTTTGCAATTAGGTTTTTAATACACTGGAGTGGGTCATCCTCACCATGGTGCTTTTCTTGTCAATGTGTATGTTTCGTGGTTATTTCTTAATAATTCTGAATTTTCAAGGTTAAACAGATAAAAGTATTTTTCAAACTCTTTTTATGCACATATTACAGTGGATGCACAAGCCTCTTTTGGAAGGAAGGCTTAGTATGAATTGTGAACCTCTGGGATCAAGTGTCAAGCTGTGTGGCACAACTAAACTTCCAGGCCATCTGTGTACTTCAGCCTTATTAAGTAAAATGGTACTCCTTCAATTGAAAACTGGTGTAGTCCATGGAAATGATGATGCTGAAAGAAAGAAAATTGATAATATAAGTAAGTTACAATGGTAAAACTTAAAGGAATTTTATTTTGTAGTTATTTTTATAACTTGTAACCTGAATTGAAAATTAGAAATGCATAGTTAAAGTTTGGCATACAGGTATCAGAAATTATCCTTTTACCTTTTGTTGCTGTTTTTTTTTTTTTTCTTTAATTCAAGTCTCCTTTAAAACTGTGCACAAATGTGGTATTTATATTCTTGGACCTCTTTTGGTTATATGCATCGTATCTAAACAGAACTTTGAACTGGGAGAAGTATGAATTTTCGATGAATTTCAGATTTGTTCATTGACAAAACAGACCGTGCACTGGCATGAGTGGGCAATAAGAACTGTATCCCTCCCTTGAGGGTTTAACCATAATGTAAAGATAGTTTGAGGCAACAATTTTTCTTAATTCCATGAGGTGTAATCTAGTTTCCTTTTATTTTTAGAATGCTCAAATTAAATGCAGCGTTATCAAATTAACAATTATATCTCCAAAAATCTCACCATGATGATAAGTGTAACTGTTTAGTGTGGGTCTTTGTAAGCTGATGAAGGAACCATCTGCTAGCTCTTACCAAATTTTCTTGGTTTTCTTCTGGACTTAGATATTGATTGCCTTGTCTGCAAGAAATATATATTTAAAAAAGGGGGAGAACAGAGAGGAGTCATGTCATGCTTAATTTGCTTTGAAATTTCTTGAATATCTAGAATAGATTACTGTAGCCTTTTTTCTCTTGTCTGTTATGATACAATGGCAAATATGCAGTTCATGCTTTGAAGCACCTGAGATTGCATATAAAAATAATATCCTTAATGCATTAAAAACATAGTGAAAAAACCCAACAAAAACTTGATCTGAGACTTCTTGCTTATGCAAGTCAGTAGTCATCTATAAACAACAGCTGTTGTTTAATTAGTTGCAGAACTGTTGTACTCATTACAATGGATTGAAGAATTGGAGAATCCTCCTTATTTGCTTCTGGAATATCTTCATATGTTAGAAGAGATGCACATCACATATGAGGAGTTCAGTACTCTGAGTAGTACTGCTAGCCTGCGGCAAACTGTATTTGACAGGTATGTGAGAACAAGTGAAATAACTCTTAGCTCTGTCTTCGCAGTTTGTGTTGTATAGAGTGCCACTGAATTTCTGTGTGTTGATTGAGAATGCATCCAGATGCTTGTGTGGTGAGCCCTGAGCATCTGTATATATTAACCAGAGTCTTTCTTCTTCTTTGAAGATCGGAGGAACATGGAAGACTCTGGTCCTTAACCATGGCCAAAGTGATCCATGCTGAGAATGCTGTATCCTGGGAGAGGAAAGAACTTTTCAAGACAACAGAAGGGTATCTTAATACTGCTGCCTATAAACTTGCAGTTCGTTGCAGATGTTGATAATGTGAAATGATCCTGATTCTGACAAATGACAACTGAACGCTGAAAATGGAATGATACATATGTATGGCATGTGAAAGTCAGACTCAGTTTAGCATGTGGGATTAGTTATGTCAGAGGATATTACATCATTATGAACTAACTGATACTTTGTTTCCTAGTTCAGTTTTTGGGTTTGTTTCATTCTTAATGTTTTGCTTGCATGAATAGGTTCCTTCCATTAACAGAGGGCAGATTGCATACACTTCAGTGTTTATCACCTTTCTTAATTGAGGAAGAAAAGAGAGAACTTGTCTTCCATTGTGTGGCCAAACTTATGACATGTACACAGACAGAGCTTTCCAGCACTGATGGTGAGTATATTCTTATGTCAGTCTAGTTCATTAGAATCTAAGAACATTTTTTTGTAATAATGCTTGCTTTTAGAGAAAACATATTTACTATAAATATTGCTTTTCCTGGAAAGAAATGCTTTCTCAGTTTGCCTGTTTCTTCTAGTCTGTTTGGCATAGTAGTTTTCTGCGCCGTTCAGAACATACAAGCTCTGCTGCCAGGTACAAAATTAGAACTAAAAGATTTAGTCTGATTATTAAAAGCATCTTGATGTTGCTGTACTTCTAGTTTGATCTATCTTACATAAGCACATCTCTAAATATTAAAGTTTTCCGTGAACCATTTAGGCTTTACATAGCATGCAAAAATATTACTATTGTCAACTGCTCACGATTGTCTTTAGATGCTTTGCCAAGAATTCTTTCACAGTTTACATACAATTTTTGAGTAGCTCCTCCAACTGAAAACTGCACTACATTAACTGTCTGCAGCTGTGGAAAATTACTTAAGAGGTGATTGAGCTGTATTATAATATTGCTTTGACTATAGCCACTTAATTTGGGTCTATGTTTTCACAAACATGCTGCTTTTCAAGAAAATTATTTGGAAATGCGCACACACAGTCCTTCTATCTGTATGAATTAGATGTCATTTAAGAGGAAAGTCCTTTCTGTTTTTGTCCCTTACTGCTTTTGTGTGTTCTTGCACACACTCTTGTTGATCAGTCTATATGAAAACTGAAGTGTGGGTTTTGTATTTTGTAACAGAATTGTGTGTACTTAAATTGAAAAAAACCTGTCTTTGGTTAGTTTAAACTGTGGACATCTGTCCCTTGGCAGTGTTATCAGGATTTCAGATGAGTTCTTCAAATGGGTATTCTTCAGGTATGAAAATTGTCAGTGTTAGTGTCATGCAGCAATTGAGAGGAATCTTAGAAATCTCTACTGGGGTAGTTTCCTACTCTTTCATCGTAGTTGAAAGAGATGGAAACTCCTGGCTTTCTGAGTGAACCAGTGAGGCAAACAAATGTGTCTGTGAAACTTTACACGGAAGAATCCTCCCTCCTCCTCTGTTGTGGAGACCTTTTCTTTGTAATCGGCATTTCCCTTCTACTACTTCTCAGTTTTCTAGGGATTCCTGAGCAGAATATGTATGTCCAAATTCACATTAAGTAGGATGTAGGTTGTAGGCTTACCATTCCAATGGTCTCTTTCTTTTCAGGTCAGGAAAATGCTGCTGAAGTTGTTTAAGTGAAGCAGGGCTTTGGTTGGTTTTGCTTTGTGATACTTTACCTTATTTCTTTGTCAGTGTGCTTATTGGAAATGTTCATTTTCTCCAAGAAATCTAGATAAATACAGTTCTTCTTAAAAATTGAAAACAGCACTAATGCAACAGTTGTACTTCACTATAAAAGTAAAAATTAACATTCCAACTAGAACTCCAATTAACATTCCAATAATATTAGAATTCACAACTTTCAGTTGCATTGTCCTAATTATCTGTCCAAATTATTGCTTACCATACTATATTTTTAGTAGCACAAAGAAATTCCAATCTTAGCAGGTATTTTTCCTTTTTAAAAATTTTATAATCTATCAGTCTTATACTAGGTGGTTTTTTTTAAAAGTTTGGATTGGATATAGTATTTTGATTTAACAATGACATCTGTGGATTAAGTGTTCAAAGAAGAAAGCTTAGGTATTATCCAAACTGTCCTATGATAATAAAGTTAAGTTCTATTGACACACATTCTAAGGTTTGTTTTGTCTTGATAATTAAGACTATGGAGTATACATTTTTATTATGTCATAGGAGCATTTGGGTGTCTTTCCATTTTGAACTCTTGCTTGAAGGATAGAAGTATTGATTGTGATCATCTACTACCTGCAATACTGAAAATCATAATATCTTGGAAAAATGATAATGAGGACAGCTTTCTCTTTAGCTGGTAGGTGCAACTTTGAGATAATTTGACTTTTTTTTTTCTAAGACAAAAGTTTAAAAATGCAGAGTAGTTATTAATTCAAACAAAATCAGTCTGTACAACTGCCATCTACTGCTCTAATATGACATATTGAAGCTTTTGTAGGACCCTTGGTTTAATATATCTGTTATTAGGTGTTTACTAACTCATGCTGCAGAAAATTACCTGGATGATTGAAGGCTGGGAAACTAAGGAGCTTTGTAAATGCTTTCGAAAGATGTCAGCTGTTGTCAAATGCATTCAGAACCGACCAATTTTTGTAGGTATTGCTGGATATTCAGTTCCAAGTTCTGATTGCTTATTTTGGCAGCAGGAAGAAAACTTGTATACCAAACTTAAGTGTCTGTCTTTTAAAATTCTGGACCCAAAAATGTAACTTGTAAATCTTCCAGCAAGGAGTGAAAATATACTGAGATTTATTTGTCTTGACTATAGTGAGAAAAATCGAGGCAACAAAGTTTCAAAATAATCATAAAACTGTAGAGTGGTCTGGGTTGGAAGGGACCTTAAAGCTCATCGAGTTCCACCCCCTGCTATGGGCAGGGACACCTTCCACTAGACCAAGTTGCTCCAAGTTCCATCCAGCTTGGCCTTCAACACTTCCAGGGATGGAGCAGCCACAGCTCCCCTGGTAACCTGTGCCAGGGCCTCACCTCCCCCACAGGGAAGAATTTCTTCGTTGTAATCTAAACCTATAATGTATAATATTTGGACACTTTAGGGCTAATATTTTTTCCTAAATCACCAACTTAGAATGATTATTTTTCTTGCATTGATTTAATTAAAATTGCTGAATTTTGTAGTTTATGTAGGTATATTGCTCAAACAAATGTGTAAATTGTACAAATTCATGAATCTGTAGTCTAGGAATCTTATTTAGACTTGGCAGCTAATGTAGCACTCTACCTTTGAAAAACAGAATATCAAAAGCACATCCAGCAGAGCGTGGTGGTTCCAGACAGATTTGTCCTGTGAGGAGGAGTGAAGGCAAGAATATAAATACTCATGTCTACAACATCAAGCTATATAAGCTTTGGTTTATTTTTATTACAGCAATCTGAAAGAAACAAGTGTTCAATTGCTTGGTTTCAACATTGAGATGATGCGTTACCTTCCCTTGTTGCTGAAATACTCCACAGCTCCTTTGGCTGATAACGAGTGGGACTTTCTGATGTGCTCCATGCTGGCTTGGTTAGAGGTAATATGGAAGCATCTTCACTTTTAATGTACTTACCTTTTTGATTATTCCCTGTATATGACATGGACACTGTAATCTCAGCATACCAAATGCTTGACACAATGTTAAAAAGAATTGCACAAAATCCTGTTTCTGTTGGACTTTGGCGAAAGGTCATATGTGGTTTAAAAGCACAAGCAATAATACTGTCCTGTTTCTTTTTGTGTATGGAGATAAAATCAGCTCACTCTTCAAGTAATATGATATTTAATAATGGCACTGGTAATTGGAGAATAATTCTGAAATATGTCTGCTGTAGGTCTCTGTGTTGAAAAATTATTTTCCTTCAAGACACAGTCTAACATGATACATCAAAATTAACTGAATAGAAAGCAGTGTCTGCATTTCAGTAGCTAACTGACCACATGAAACATCAAAGTTATATTCTAATGCTGTTAGGTGATAGGTCAGTAGTGTCAGTAGTCAGCTGACTACTTCCTGATTAATCAAATAAAGATACAGAATCTCTCACTCTCTGTCAGCTATGCACTTAGAAGGGCGGGCTGGAAACTTCATGTGACCTTTCTTGGTCTCAGGATTAATCTTACCTGATGGTATGTGCCTCAGAACTATGTATTTTATTTAAAACAAAAAACCAGCAAACTTTTAAGAAAATCTTGTTGTGTAGACTACGTAGGGAATATTTTTCATTGATAATGATACTCCTTTCTGAGGGAACTAGTAAGAATAAAAATAAAAAGAAGGCAGCTGTGTTGGGGGAGAGGAAATGTTCTCCTGACAGCCACTTCCATAATTTCCAGTTTTAAGTAGCATGTTGTCAATTGAATTTTCTTTTTGTCATGATAAGGAAACAGTCCATGGTTCTAAATATTGGTAAGACTTGGAAATTCATTTCAGGAAGTCTTATTAAAGTACAAATTCTATTTTTAAATACGTCTCCACCCCAAATAATTTTCAAATAGTTCTTGCAATTGAATCGTCTTTGAAATTACACTTTCTGATGTAGATAGGAAATGTGAAACATATTTTAAAGCAAATTTATGTTCAAGGAATCTTCCTCTTCGTTTATTTCCTCCTAGACAACAAGTGAAAGCCGTTTGCTTTACCATGTCCCACTTGTGCAGATTTTTGCTTGTGTCAGTTGTGACTTGGCGTCCGCACTTAACGCTTACTTTGAGGCTGCAACTCCTGTCAGTACTGCAAATCTTCCTAGGAACCTGGTCAGTGAATGGAAAGAATTCTTTTCTGAGGGAATTCACAATTTGCTGCTACCTTTGTTGGTGAAAATCACAGGCAAGTATATGACAAGCGGATAACAGCCAGGCTGTTCTGAAATAGACCTGAACAGACCACATTTTTGAATTAACAGGAATATTATGTAGATGGAGTTTATAACAACTCAGTTTTTTTAACACTTACATGCTTATTAGTAAAGTAATTGCACGTAACATAGAGATTGTTAAGGTAAGATGGAACCTGCCAAGTGCAGTCTTGAGTTGTTTCCAGCAGAGTTTGTTTATGGTGTCATCCATACGTTCTGCATCACAGCTTGTCTTCTTTTAAATAGGAGAAACCAAAACTGCATCAGAAGGCTCTTTTCAGAACTCTGTGTTAACATCTTTGGGTGAAGCTCTAACTTACATCTCAAAGGACCAGCTGTTAAACCATAAGCTGCCACCGAAGTTTGTTGCAGGCCAGAAGACAAATCTTCCAGATAAACTCCAGACTCTACTGAACACACTCTCTCCATTGTTGCTTTTCCGGGCTCGACCTGTACAGGTTTCTGTCTACCATATGCTGCATAAGTAAGAAGCAACACATTTCTCACTCCTGTCACCTCTCAACCTTCCTGCCCCTTTTTTTTTCAAAATGTGTTGTAGAATATGCACTTGTAGCAAAATCATGTTCCTGCCTCTTTTTTTTTAAACGTGTTATAGAATATGCACTTGTAGCAAAATCATGTTCCACTATGGGAGAAAATCTTTAATGAGGCAATTTGTGTTCTTTTTTGGAGGACACTATATAAAATTAGGAATGCGAAAGTTAATTGTATTAGTAGACTTAATAATGGTGTTTATTTTTAGCCCTTATTTTGGCATTCATAGAATCCTAAAATGTAAACTGAAATATTTCAGGTTTGATCTGGGCCTGACACTACCATTAAGTAGTATGACATTTTTATTTTCACTAATTTAGGTAAGAAAGTGAATATAAATAGGTAATATTCTTGTGAACTTCTTGGATATTTCCGATTCCTGAAGAGACAATACAGAATTTGAAAAATAGTATGTGCATTTGACTCTCCAAAATGTAGATTGCAAGGCAGATGGCTTAAGCCAGCCACCATTATCTTTCACTTATACTGAGGCATAAAGTTGCAATAGGTTTATTCTGATAGAGAATTTTATTTTAGCATGACTCAGGAAAAGTAAGAGGTCTGGAAAGAGAAGTGAGCAATTGGCTGTCACTCATGAACCGTCTTTGCAATGGTGACATGTCTCTTAAAGATTCTGTGTTGTTGTTACGGAATAATTGCCATTGTTTTATTGCCTGTCAGTAATGTTGACATTGATAAGCAAAGAACTGTGCATCACATATATTAAAATAGTTTATTAAAAATTATTTTAAAATTAAACCTGATTTCCTTTGCATATTTCTATAGATTAATGCCTGAATTGCCTAAATTTGATGACGAAGATCTCAAGTCCTATGGTGATGAAGAGGAGGAATTGGCACTGTGTGTATTTTTTCCCTCACTTTTTATAATGCTATTTTCCATATTTTTAAAATGTGTTTTTAAGATTGAAATTTGCAGCAGAGTAGCTGTCAGTGAGGAGATACTAAAAGAAAAAAATTGCGTGGCTATGACAAAAAGGTTATAAATACTTAAAATGTTAAATATTTTAGTTTTATCTGCCTTTGCACTAAAACTGGAGACAGTATTTGCAGTTGTTTTTAGGTGCAGTTACTGGTCTAAATGCCATATATATGCTTTATATTAGAAAATCTTGGCAAATTTTTACCTGTATTCAGAATGTGTTCATCTGCACAGGTAAATTCAGTTATTTGAAACTGTACAAAATCAACCCGTCTGTTTTATACAGCTTGAATCCAGTGAAGTCTGTGGTTTGCAGAGGGAATGTGGTAACTGGTAAAAATTCCTTTTTAACCTCAGCCCAATGATTAATACCTTTCCTAACTGCAGAGCTGCAAAAGGCTTTTCAAGCCAGAGCCAACAGTGATTAGGAGATAATTGTTCAGTTGCTCCTTTGTTGGTGTGACTCCAGAGAAAGCAAGCAAAGCAGCTATCCATGGTGTAGGTTAAATCAGCTCAGCCATAGACCACTTCCAGATGAAGTGATCAGCATTCAGTTTAAATTTGTCTTCTAAGAAGGTAAAAACACCAACTATCTCTTTCAGGGGAAAAAAAATTAAAAAGAGTAAATTTTCCTGTTATAAAAGGATCATTTTATGTTCTGTGTGCATGGCTTTACTTTCATGACTTTCTAGGAAGGCTATGAACATGAATTCAGTTCATGCTGTGCACAAGATTTGAGTTTACCGTTCCAGATAACGTTTTTCCACAGATCACCTCCAGGAGCTCTTATGTCTATCCTGGCCACTCAAGAGCTCTTGCTAGAAAACATCCTGGAATGCATTCCGGTCGGAGAATTTGCAGTTATTCAACCCCTGAGCGATGAGTTCTGCCTTGTTCTAGGATATCTTCTCACTTGGAAGTTAACATTAGCTTTCTTTAAAGCAGCTTCTTCTCAGGTATATATTCAGAGTCTTTTCTTTTTAACTGAATTTCTTAACGTATTTAGTTTCGATCTCGAAGTTTCATCCAGCCTTTTTATTCTTTTAATTATGTAACTTCTTATTCCTTGTTTTTGTAAAATTAGTGGAATTCTGAAAGCATCAATAGACTTAGATTTCTGCACCTCTGTAGTTGAGGATGGTAAAATTAGAGCAATGAAGAATTAAGATTCATTAAAAGATGACTCCTTCTTGCATTTTCAAACAAGCTTGGTACATATTATAATCTTCTAATCATTCAAAATGGTGCAGAGAACTAAACTTCTCTTCTAAACACTAGTTCTGAATCACAGTGTTGTTCTTCCTCCCTGCAAGGATGTATTTGTATTATTTACAGAGTAAGCTGTATTTACTGTGTTGTGGTTACTTTGTGATTTTTTTTTAATGCTACCAGCTGCGAGTTCTCTACTCACAATACCTTAGAAGAACTAAAAGCTTGAATAAACTGCTTTATCACTTGTTCAGGCTTATGCCTGAAAACCCTGTCTTTTCTGGGCCAACTTCAGAAGTTTCAAATAAGGACACAAAAACCTTCTTTACTGAAGAGCTTCATTTAGATGTCAAAGGTTAGTAAAGTTTGTATTTGTGCATTTGAGAGAGTTGTTATATTTAAATACGCTTTTTTGCTTAAAAGTACTCATTTAGAAAATCTTACCTATGAAACAAATACACAGAGAGACAAATACATACATATGTTTAAAAATCTTTGGCAAACACTCCTCATATGAAACTTAACCAAAGTTGACATGATTGTCAGAGAAACCAAGAAAAACAAAACCCAGGAATAGTACATTACTACTATTGAATCCTGAACGTAAAGATTCCAAAACACTAAAAATGTGGGATCTATTCTGGGACCATTGCTTCTAGATATATTTTTTTAATAGTTAATAAAATTTCTGTATTTTCTTGTATTTCGATATATAAATTCAAAAGATTAAAAAATATTTTAGTATATATTTTTTAAATGTTTGAGATGTTCAATTGTGTGTTGTTTTTGTCATGCTGTTCAGAAGACCCAGTCAATCAGTGATGATGAGAGAAGATATGCTGCTTTCTTTTGCTGAGAAACATGAAAAAAAGAATGTTTTTAAAGTCCCTTCATTGATTTTTTTTTTTTTTTAATGTAGCTATGCAGGTATAAGCAAGGAAATGGAGTTTCCATTTCTTAATTTTTTGCTTGGACATCACTGTATGTTGCAGAACAATTTATCTGGATGACAGTAAGAAAGAATTACTAACATGGCATCCCAAGGGAAAGATTTCCCTTATCTCATCATGGAATCATTAAGGTGGAATAGACCTCTGGGATCATCCAAGTTCACCTCTAAACCATATCACAAAGTGCCCTGTCTGCTTGTTTTTTGAACACCTCCAGGGATGGTGACTCCACCACTTCCCTGGGCAGCCTGTTCCAGTGCTTATCCACTCTTTCAGCAAAGAATTTTTTCCTAATATCCAACCTGAACCTCTGTTAGGGGAACTTGAGGCCATTTCTGTACATGCCTGAAAAGCTCTGCTGTCCTCCAAACATCTTATTTTGTTTGCTCCAAAGTGAGTGTTCTGTGATTTCTGCAATGTAAAATCACAGTTGATTTCTCCAAATGGTGTCCATTTGGAGTTCAGTCTCTAAATTAGAAGGTGAGTTCCAAGGTGTGGACTGTCAGGCTAAGGAACAAAGAAACCAGTCTGCTGAAGAAGGGCTGAGTCAAACAAGCCCTTAGAATAGCAATAATAGGAACATGTACATGAAATTCCAGTTACCACAATTATACTGGAATCAGAATTTTTGTGTGTGGTGTGGAGGCACCATCATCTGTGACTAACGTATTAAGAGTATTTCAACCCCTTTTCTTTCCCTCCCAGGGACAGGGCTGCTGTCATCCCAGATCCCACACTTGGCCTGCTCTGTGTACCATATAACGCTGAAAGACCTGCCAGCCATGGTGAGGCTGTGGTGGAATAGCTGTGAGAAGCGTGTCTTCAATGTTGTGGATAAATTCACAAGCAAATACGTCAGCAGTGTGCTCTCCTCCCAGGAAATATCTTCTGTTCAAACTAGCACACAGTTGTTTAATGGCATGACAGTGAGTAAGACTTTTTGTCCTTTCTTATTATTTGCTTGGGTTTTTTGCAAACATTTCAAGAAATTTTACTTTTCAGAACCAGACTGTGGTTCTGAGTGTTCTATATGATTGCGATTTTGTTGTTCTAAATGACTGATTAAACATAGTTCTGCTTGGTTTCAATATATTAAATTGATGTTTATTAATATTCTGCTTAGAAAAAAGGAAAGAATTGGTTTTAGGATGTTGGAGAAGTTAGGGAAGTAAGTGGAAGGTACTGCTATCAATATACTATTTTTTTATTAAATAATGTAATCAGTAGATTGAAAACTGGCTGGTAATTTCTTTTTAGTTTGCCAAGATATGAGTAGATTTTTGTTTTCTTTGAAAAAAGTGTTTACCTGATCTAAGAAAATAATTTCATGTGTATAGTAATGTATTTATAGATTTGTAGTTTATATATATATACATACACACACAAAGACTGGAGATGGTGAGTATCTCTCTGTGGCATTTTTAATGTATGTATTTTTTTCAAAGGTAAAAGCTCGGTCTGCAGCACGAGAGGTCATTGCAACTTATTCCGTTGATGATATCTTTATTGAACTAATAATACAGCTTCCACCAAATTATCCACTGGGATCCATAACAGTTGAGAGTGGAAAGAGGGTTGGTGTGGCTGTACAGCAGTGGCGCAATTGGATGCTACAGTTAAGCACATATCTTACACATCAGGTGAATTTAAAGAAAGCTCCTAGTTTTGAAAACTGAAAAAGTCCTTATAACAGAAAGATGTCCCTGGTAATGCAGCACTGTATAACCTGTGTAACAGATCTCATCAGGAGATTGCAAAGGCCTTCATAGAATTGGGTGACTCTTACCATCTGCTTTTTTCCAGATACATAAACAGAGGTAAAATGATCAGCCTACAAGGTCCTGATAAATCCAGGGCCCAAGCTGAAAATTCGTATCTCTTAAGATGTAGGCCAGTGTTTGTCCTGTGTGGCATTACCATCTCAACTGTAATTTGAAAAAAACCCCAACCAACCAACCAACAACAACAATAAAAATTAAACCAAAAACCCAGTCCATGGAATTCTCTAAAAGATTGATGGTTGCCAAAATTGCATCATCTGTGGTTAGAATAAAACAAAGCAGTGATTGAAAATTTCAAAATCCCTTTTTAAGTTCTCCCGAATACACTCTTCCTGCTCTGATGAATACTACAGTTTCTGTGGATCAGAGTATTATAAATTATGCACTGCATGTATTGCATGTAATTTCAGATTATAAATCCTTCAGGCTTTGTTTCCTTCATGTTTTTATGGCTGCAACAGGAATAGTCCAAAGGAATTCTACAGTATTAACAGCTCTTTTCCCTCTGTTAGAATGGAAGTATTATGGAAGGCTTATCTTTGTGGAAAAATAATGTGGATAAACGTTTTGAAGGCGTTGAAGATTGCATGATCTGTTTTTCAGTCATCCATGGTTCAAACTATTCTCTTCCCAAAAAAGCTTGCAGAACATGCAAGAAGAAGTTTCATTCAGCTTGCTTGGTAAGTACCTGGAGTAAATCTTTTTAAGCAGGCAAAATATCATAGAATCATCGAGCAGTTTGGGTTGCAAGGAACCTTAAAGCTGATCTGTTCCAACCCCCTGCCATGGGCAGGGATACCTTCCACTAGACCAGGCTGCTCCAAGCCCCATCCAGCTTGGCTATCCATATAGTTTAAACCAGAAACTTCTACTGTAGTACCAACAATTTTCCACTTTGTCATTGGAGTATCTGGGATTACCTGAACTCGTAAATTATTTCTGTGGATTTTGTACTAGGATGTAAGGGCAGGTAATGAGAGAGGAGCTGCTACACAATGTGTGTCTAATATGTGTATATGCAAATACATATGTACATATACACATGCATACATGCATGAGTGAAAAGGGTTTTTTTACTGTTACTTGCTGTTTTTTTAAAGTATAGTTAATGTTTTGATAGTTACATTTACAGAATCACAGAATTTACTAGGTCGGAACAGACCTTTGAGATCATCGAGTCCTACCTATGACCTAACACCTCCTTGTCAGCTAGACCATGACACTAAGTGCCACATCCAGTCTTTTCTTAAATATCTCCAGGGGCAGTGACTCAACCACCTCCCTGGGCAGCCCAGTCCAATGCCCAATCACTGCTTCTGTGAAGAACTTCTTCCTAATGTCCAGTCTAAACCTCCCCTGGTGCAGCTTAACAACACAGATCCCTGGCAATAATGGTTATTATTGATGATCTACCAGTGTTTCTGATACTCAGCTTGCCTTTGTATATTAAACAGCTGTATTTCTCTTTTTCAGTACAAATGGTTCTCATCCAGCAACAAATCCACCTGTCCGCTCTGTCGAGAGACGTTCTTGTGAAACAAAATGCTCTTTCTTCTTTCTGTGAGCTAAATAACAAATAAAGAGCAGGCAATAAACTGTATGTTGAAAGAAGTAAACTATTTGGAAGTAATGTCAGTTACTTTAAATTCTTCACTAGTGGAGTATGACACATATTTGCCTCTGGACTGGCTTTTTGTAAGTTTGAAGATTCTTCTTTGATATAAAGAAATATATAACAATAATTTATTTTAATTGGTATATTTTTAAGATATATTAAAAATTTCAGAAATAATGCAGAGTTATGTCTAAAAAGTGGTGTTTAAGCCACAGCATAGTTGATTAAAACCTTTTATTTTAGGCATATTCTAACATGGTGTTATGTAATTAACCCAGATGATACCTCTTAATATAACAGCTGAATATAACATAGGTGGTATAAAGATTTGAATTTTGATTATAATGCATTCATAATAGCCCCTTTTATGGGGGAAAAAAGAATGTTGTTGCTGTTAGACATTAAGGCATGAAACTATGCTGATAATCTGTTAAAGCATAGAATTTAAACATAGCCTGTTCTAATAAACTGAACTTTCACCTTTCAAAGTTTCTTTTTCCCAAAACTCCTCAACCATCCAGTAGCCTAAAATCATGAAAACCCAGAAGCCCCACTAAGTAGAGAGACCACAATCATTCCTGCATGACAATGAATGACACCATCTATTTATTGCTGATTGGCTTTTAAAGAGAAGGCAGACACACTGATCAGTCCTTGTTTGTCTTCATAAGCTGGCAAAATAGCTATCACTGAATGTCCACTGTACTTCCACTGTCCTAGAACAATAAAGACTCTTAAGTGAACATGCAGATGCATCAGAATTTAATAGCCTTCAACTATACATTTTTTTCATGCCTTTTTTTTAACAGTGGTAGCATACTA
The DNA here is from genome assembly GCA_013398055.1 of Ifrita kowaldi. Taxonomy (NCBI): domain Eukaryota; kingdom Metazoa; phylum Chordata; class Aves; order Passeriformes; family Cinclosomatidae; genus Ifrita; species Ifrita kowaldi. Next base: position 78,393 of record VZRS01013543.1, read on the forward strand.
GTATATTCCAGCTTGGATGGTATTTGTGGTGGGTTTCTTTGAAAAGTCAGTAAAAGTGGGGAATAAATAAATAAATTTTGTCAATCTCTGTAGTCTCTGTATTGCTGTCTCGTCCTGTGTGTGATAAACTTTTAGAAATTAATAGTATAAATTTTCAGATGCTGAATTTGTAGCATGCTCAACTGGCTGTACCTCAGCAGCTATTTTTTTAGATTTTTAGCTGTTGATAACTGAAGTCTATATTTTTAACAGGTAATGCTGGTCTTTGAGAGGAGAAATTCCTTGAGCTTTTGTTTTGAGTATGAGAGAATGGAAAGAATTTAAAACTGTTATCGAAAAGGTCTAACTGAAAAGACAGTAGGGAACAAGCTGTGTTGTTTCATAGTTACTGATGCTAAAACTCCAGCATTGCCTCTGTTTCATCACTTTGGTTATTCTAAATTACTTCTTTGCAAGGTCAGTGGCTGATCTGAAGGCAGATACCTTAATACCTTTTCATGGATGGGTACTCTTCATCTAGATTACTCCATAGTAGTATCCTCCTTGTAAAATGGAGTAAAAGGGAATACAGTCACCACGCTACTGCCCAGAAGATTTCAGGACAGTAAGAGCATGCCTTGAATCATGGAATTGTTAAGGTTGGAAAAGACCTTCAAGATCCTCAAGTCCAATCATCAACCCAGCACCACCTCCATGTTCACTATTAAACAGTGTCCTCAAATGCTGTATCCATGTGGGTTTTGAACACTTCCAGAAATAATGACTCGGCCACTTCCCTGAGAAGCCTGTTCCAAAGCTTGACAACCCTTTTTTCGTAATATCTAATCTAAACCTCCCCTGGTGCCGTTGGAAACTTGAGGCCATTTTCTCTTGTCCTGTCCCTTGTTCCCTGGCAGCCCACCTGGCTTGACTCTCCTGTCAGGGAGTTGTGGAGAGTGAGAAGGTCCACCCTGAGCCTCCTTTTCTCCAGGCATAGGCCCTGCAGATCCCTCAGCTGCTCCTGGTGCTCCAGACCCTTCCCCAGCTCTGTTCCCTTCTTTGGATGTGCTCCAGCACCTCAATGCCCTTGTAGTGAGGAGCCCAAAACTGACCCCAGGACTGGAGGTGCCTCACCAGTACTCAGCACAGGGGACAGTCACTGCCCCGGGCCTGTGGCCTCACCACTGCGGTACAGGCCAGGTGTCCTTGGCCTTCTTGACCACCTGGGCACACCTGGGCTCATGTGCAGCTGCTGTCGACCAACACCCCCAGGGCCTTTCCTAACTGGCAGCTTTCCAGCCGCTCTGCCCCAGCCTGGAGCACTGCATGGGGTTGTGGTGACCCAAGTGCAGGACCCAGCACAGGTAAGACCCTTCTGTTCAGAAGGACACCATTTCCTTCTGACAGAAACAAACTTGCCAATTGTGCCTTGGACCTGTGAAAGTGCCTGATACTACATCAAAAGGAGCACCACTGATTCAAGGTATTCATTTAAACGTAATATAGCTACAGCGAGGAGGAATAATATGCTGGAGGTTTTAACGGTTGTCTGAAAGCTGAAGTACAGGATTTCCACTTCAGTGCTAGTTCTGCATAAATTGATATATTTATACAGGTCTCTAATAAAATTCAGTTCCTGCCTCCACCCAGGTCACTAATCTTAGACCACAATAAGACTAGTCAGTGGCTAAAATTTAGGATTCAACCCAGCAAACAGAAATGTAGGTTTAGCAATTAGTCTGAGAAATGGAAAAAGGGATTTCTAGTCATGACACTACTTACTTGTTACAGAATGTGAAGTAAATAGTTCAGGCTCTGTGGTGGTGCCTCCCCCTTTCCCCTCAGGCTGCACTATAATCTCAGAAATGCTCCATAGGCTCTCTTTGCTTTGATTTCTGTATCTATAGAATTGAGCTAATATTTCTTTGTGAAAAGAATAGTTTTTGAAATGTGAAAATGAGAAATAGATATCTGAGGGCTAAGTATTATTTATTATTGCATGCAACAATTATACTTGCATATATATGTATGCAAGTGCTGTTATACTTAAATGTACGGTGCACTGGATCCGAGGATGGAAGCCCTAAAGAGAGAAAGCTCTGGAAGACTTTTGTTTATAACATAAAAACATCGCAACAGGTACAGAATTAGTCAAGACAGCATTATAAAATATTTAATTATATTTCCTTTTCTTTCTTTTCATTTTACTTCATTCCTTAATTTTTCATTTAATTTCCTTTCATTAAATATAACTTCTTCATTTCATGAAAGAAAATGAAATCTCAAGATTTCAATATAATTTCATTAAGTTTCTGTTTATTTCACTGCAATTCATTTCGTTCCCTTTCATTATATTTCATTTACTTTCTTTTCATTTCACTTCATTCCTTGATTTCTCATTTAATTTCCTTTCATGAAATGAAACTTCATTTGATGAAATTAAGAAGTTTCACTGCACAAAAGGAAATGAAATCTTGAGATTTTAATTAATATAATTTCATTGCGTTTTGATTAATTTACTGCACTTCATTTCACTGCACTTCATTTACTTCACTTAATTTCATTAATTTCATTTCATTATATTTCATTTCCTTTCTTTTCATTATATTTAATTTCCTTTCTTTTCATGTCACTTCATTCCTTGATTTCTCATTTCATTTCGTTTCATGAAATGAATGAAAGGAAATGAAATCTTGAGTTTTCAAGTAATATAATTTCATGAAGTTTCAGTTCATTTCACTGCACTTCATTCCATTTAATTTCATTACGTTCCACTTAATTTTCCTTCTTTTCACTTCATTATGTTTCTTTTTCTTTCTTTTCATTTCACTTTGTTTCTCTGATCCAGATTGCACTTCATTGGTCTTAAACTGCACAACAAGAACAGCCATTCACTGAAGAGCATAAATGTATTTGAACAAAAAGCATGAACCTTCTCTAATGGCTTCATGCGACCTGGGTACAGGCCTTGCAGGAAGGAGGGAAAGGCCATCCTTACAGAGAATATGTACATATGAAACAATATTGTTCTTGAAGATACTTAGCAGTACTCTGCCCATACCATAATACATGTAGGGAAGAGTCCAACGACATTCAGGAGGCTGAGGATGGTTTCTGGTTACTTGTTTGAGTTTCCAGCAGTGGGTGTGTTTGTCTGGGCCTGTAGAGCTCTCACTCTGTCAGCCATCTGAAAAGCACTGCCAGGTCTGTTCAGAGCAGTCCCAGAACCACAACTGACATCTGGGGCCTGGAATGAGACTGAACACATGAGGAAGAAGTGTCTCACCATCAAGAGGTGTGAAGGCTAGTGAAATATAAGCAAGTTTTGTTTCACCTGTACAGCAAGGCTGAGCCTTGACTTAATCAGATCCCCAGAGAGCCCAGTTTGACTTGGAAGATCAGACTTTGTAGATAAACAGGAAGTACCTCAGCACCTTACCAATATGTGAGCCTAGAGAAGCAAGGCACAGGAGCCTGTGGTAGCTTCATTTTGGTAAGTAAACAAAGACTGTGCCTTTTGAACCAGGGAAACAAAAGGTGATGACTGAAAGCATTTGCCTTTTAAGGTGCGGATAATCTCTTCACATGAAGATCAGCATTGCTCAGTTTTCACAACTTTTTGGAAGAAATTAAAATGTTATTTCCACCACTGTAAGGCCCCAAGCAGCTCACTCGATGAGAGTTTTAAAAGGGCTCGCAATTGTTCATGTAGTCTGAGTTAGATACATGGGAGAAATACTGACAAGATTCTCTCAAGAGGTCAAAGCAACACAAAAGGCTTTACTGGCAACTTCAGAAAAATCAAGGAACTTTGACAAAAGATTTAGTGCAACATTCAATCAACATGAAACACTTCTCGAAGCATTAGCTTGGCCCATTCAGCTTAGCAAACTTTAAGTGCATTTGGTTTCAAGTTACTCAAAATTCAAAGAAGAGGGAATTAGAAGGAGAAAGTCAGAAAAGATATAGAAAAGCCCCCAGTTCCTGGGTTCCAACGATGACTCCAAGGAGAGGTAGGGTCCAAACAATGTGATTACCTTATGTTCAGCCTTCAATACCCCTTGGCCTTCCTGGGCCCTTCCCCCAGGTGGAACTTCTGGTCATCTGGCCACTCAGGAGCTGGGCTAGGGGCTCCAAAGGTGGATGGGGAGCACCATGTGTGCTGTGCCCCTGATTGGCATCACTGCAGGATGGGACACAGACTCTAGGGGTGGGAGGTGTGGGACAGGGCACTGCCTCAATAGGGCAAGGCCTGACCTGCCCCTTCCCCTACACAGGCATCTCAAAATATCTCAAGACACCTTTCCAGTCTTTCACAAACATCCACTGCCTTTAAAACTGGCCAGTGAATGGAAGGACTGTACTGTGTCACTTTAGGTGCTACATATTCAGCCCAATCGTCCCACTGTGCCTCTCAGTAACACCGTCACATTTGATATCTCACCCAACAACAGCTGTGTTAAGGCTCAGTGGGTGGTCTCTGATTTTATATATTCACATTACAGCATCCTACTAAGGAGCTGAACACCAGTGGGAGGAGAGAACTCTCCTGATTCACCTTGTGCACTCGATATATGACTGAAAAGAGCCAGTACTAGGTTAAATCACAGTGAAACCACACAATCACAACAGTGCACAAAAGGAAACAAATAGGGTCAGGACCCATTCTGTGGGAGACGTACAGCACTTGCACAGCTTCCCTAAGACATGGTCCAAAGGCCTCCAATTTATATTACATAATTTCCTATGACTTGTCTTTCTTTTGCTATTTTTGCATCAAATATTCTGTGCAGGTATAGTCACACAGGAAGCCCAAAGAACAGAAACAAAGCTGTACAGCTCTCAAACCCACAAATCAACGCAGAAGAAAAATAGTGAACTCTGTGGAACTAAAGGTCTGTTAATGCCAGCAAAGCACATTGCTGCTCTTCACTGCAATCTCTTCTTGCAAGGGAGAGACATGACTGGTTACTCCCACCAAAGCAACCCACACAGCATTAGATGGAATGAGTGAGCCCCTAGACAGTAAAACACATCATAGATTTTTGGTTGAAGTCTGAGAGGCTACAATACTTTTCTCTTATGCAATCTTTTCCAAATCAATACCTCTCTCAATAAAAGAGATAGGATTATTGAATTCTTGTATGTAATAAGAAACTTGCCTACTTTCAAGTGTTTCTGGACTACGGGAAGGATAGTAAAGCTATTTAAGTTGTTAATGCACAGAAGTCTACTATGTAAATTTTGCATCATGAATTTAGACTGAAGTTTTACAAATACTACAGAGCTGAGAACTTTTGGGAAATGCCATTTCAAATGCATTTAATACTGTAAAAAAAAAATAAAATTAGTAGCTTGCAGCTTCCTTTGTCCATGCCTTATTCATTGACAGTCTTAGTTTTCTGGAGAAGTGGTAGCTTCAGTAGACCCTCTATTTTCTCAAGAAAGTCACATTTAAAAGGTTGACTTCACAGTGGGAAAGCAAGGCACAAAAACTCAACTTCTGTAATTTGTGGTTATTGTATGACTACCAGCTCCCCAGCTGGGGACCTCACAGATGCACATGATGGCCAACTACCTTGATCAGAAGCTGAAAACCCCTGTGACCTACCAGTTTCCTCTTCTCTGCAGTCTGAGAACAAAATTTACTGACACAGTGGTCCTGCATTATATGCAAGTGGTGGGAAGTAATAAGCATGTTTTGATTTTGGACACTGATTTGTCATGATGGAACAAAGGTTGAGAGTAAATGGCTTCCAACACCCATGCAAGGCTCTCTTCCTCCAGTGTGGTTTGTTTTCTTTCTTAGAGGAGCTACAGAGCTCTAAGCCTACAAAAGAGAAATGAAACACAAACCAGAGATAAATCAGAAATGTGAAAGGACTCTGGCTGACCTCAAGTTACGGAAGTGTTGCCAGGAAGCAAGTGCAGAATACAAGTGAACAAAACAAGAGAAGAACTCTCCCCAAGACCCTGAAGAACTTAATGCTTTTTTGCAACTGTCTTCCAAGGGTGTAGTCCTTGCTGAAGTGCAGATTTCCACTGATGACCAGTACTCAGAGAGAGTTTTTAATTGTGCCAGGGGGATGTGCAAGGCTTCCTCTCCTCATCTTCTGAAGGTTTGCAGCACCTGCCTGTTGCCAAAAGATATCTGGTATCAGAACTAGCACTGCAGCATCTGTCAGCAGCACAGCAGGCCCTGGAAATTTCTTTCCCTAGCAAAAACGTGAAGAAACATAAGACATCCCTGAAGTAGCCTTTGCAACACATTTCTCAGCATGTTTTGCAAAAAAAGTACCAATTTCACATCTAGGAAATGCAAATGCTAACTGCTTGGAAATCAGACAATTCCTGGCTGACAGTTCCAATAATGAAAGGGTACTGCCTTCCCGAAAGTCATATGCACACATTTTTAACTAAATATGCATTTGCTCTTGGTAAAGAGCAGCCCACCTAGGGCTATGTTTAACATCATAGGAGATCTCACTCAGATGGAGCACTCTGGTGACCCCTTTGTCCAGCTGGCACCTAAACTAGGGTCAGCTTTGAAGGTACACTGGGTTGCTCAGGGCTGGATATGTTTTATCATTCCACCTTTCCTATCTGCAAAATGAATGGAGTGACATTATGACTGCAGAGTAAAAGGCAAGAGAATGAATGCTATGAAGGACAAAATGATCCAGCAAAATGATCCAGGACAAGATAATTCAGGACAAGACTGAAGCTACCTTAGGCCTTTCACTAACTGATTTCTATAGATCTTCAGTGATGGTTTTTGGTCATTCAAAACCATATATGCCAGAATCTTATAATCACTATCAACAGAGACTTCTCCTACGTGTTTATCCTGAAGATCTTTTCACAGACTTAAAGCCGTTACTTCTTACTCTGTTTGAAGTAGACACAGAGAACATTTATTCTCATCCTCTTTACAGGTTTGCATTAATATTTGAAGACCACACATCTCATAGTAGCCTAATGACTTCAAATCTTTCAGTCCTTCCTCTGACTAGCAGTCTTACTTGGTGTTCTCTCTGCTCTTTCAAATTGGTAGACATCTTTCTTGAAGCACAATGCCTGAAAAACTGGATCCACTTCCTCCCAAGATCCTATTTGTCTGAATCAGCAAATACAATTCTCAGGTAATTCCTTAGTTTCTTAACAGGGAAGAAGAAAATCTAGTGGTGCCCTGTGCTAGCCAAAAGATTGTGAAGTCCTAATTCTGGAAACACCATGATTGTTTCAGAAAAGGTACAGGTGCTATGTAACAGACGTTCACCCAAATATTATAAAAGCAATTTTAAGGCCATAATGTCGAGGCAAACATGGATTGTGCAAATGCTTTATACAGCTAGAAATGAATTTTCACATTATATGCATTTATTTTGCTGGGAGTTGTGACAATCCTGGGCCTGGACACACCTGTCAACACCTACCTTGAAGACTGTGGAAAGAGGAGCTAGGAACATAACTTATTCCTTCCTTCCTTCCCCTACAGAGATGACATAATATACTTTTACCTTAAAGACCAGGGAAATGCATACTGATCAAGCCAAATATATAACTGAACTCTTTCAGTGGTGACTTGGCTTGCAAATACTTCTGCTTCAAGTTCTGTGGTTTGGGACCAGAAGAATTCTCTGCAAACCCCATCTCAACAAAGGTGATTGAGTCACATGTTTTGACATGGATCCTGAAGACAAACCCCAGAGAAACTTAGCTTAGAACTTTTGAAAACTTATCTAAAATTTGTAAAAGCTATCTGCAAACATGCTCCTAGATATACAGGGTGCAGTAGCATAGTTAGGAGAGGCTCATGAATGCTGGGGAGTCTGCTCTGCCTGGCTGGACACTACAGCAGTCACAGCCACCTCAGCCGCTTGGTAGGCAAGAGGGAGATGGCTCTTGTCCCCTTGGTCCAAAACAACCACTGTCAGTAGACAGAGCACTTCTTTGCAAAGAAATGGATGAGGAGCATAGCACCTAACCCAGCAAGACTACCTGCTGCTGGGATCATAGCCAGTAAGCCCTCATTCTGTCCATAATAATGAACATCCTCTCCATGTACCCAAGAGTGTGTCAATCATCTGTGGCTTGAACAGATAGATAGCAGACCCTGCTTGAGGGCTGATGTTTTATCCCCATCCCCAGAGAGGTGCCCCCAGTGTCTCCTGCTGCCCTGCTCCTGGCTGAGAGGTAGGACAGGTAGTGGCTGCTGGACCCACTCTGCTGCTCCAGGCTAACCATGGCCCTACTGCACCCTGACACAGGCAAAGAAATCACCTGTCATCCCACCCCACTGCTGATAGATACATTCCAATTTCTCTGGGTGAGGTATGGGAAAGGGTCTAAATAACAAAGTAATCTCCTGTTTTTACTTTATCTCATTATTGTGGAAGATAAGGTGGAAAGTACCAGACTTTCAAAGCAGAATACTGCCTTTCATTTTCTATTTGCAGGGAATTTCTGGATTAATGTGTCAAAGCATCCTACTTCCTCTGGGAAATGTTTTAACTAAAAGAGACCTGATAACCTGAATCTGCTTGCAGAAAAAAAAAATACTCTGAAGTTTACACTTGAAATATATTCAATGTACCAAAAGTGTACAGAGAGAGCAACTTGTACAGTTCCCACAGGTGGGAGAATTAGTGAACTGTCAGACCAATGCATTCATCTGCATTTGCTCTTGTAACAGATGTCGACATCTGAGTTCACCATCCTAACCTTATAGTTATTCCCAAATAGTTCAGTGATGGTCAAATCTCATGAAAAGAATTGGATGCTACAGAGTAGATAGATGTCAAATACCAAGGAAAGCCACACGGTGGGGTTGCCTACACCAGGAATTTTTTTGCCCAGTGTATGCCAGAATTTTATCTGTCTGTTGCTATGGAGGAACGGCTGGTAGCACACCCGTGGCCAGGCTGACCACATCAAGGTGTTCAAGCCTGGGGGGTGTTATTCCACCCAGCCCAGTAGCACCAAGGACCAAAAAACCCCGTGCTGTGATTCCACCATTCTCCACTTCAGGGCTGGCCAAAACCCAACTCAGTTATTCAGGGAACACCAAAAGTAAAGCTTTAAAACCTTCTCCATCCTAGACAAGGTCACAATGAGTGACCAAAGCCTCTGCCACCTGGCCATCCTCTGAAGGGAAGAAAGAAGAACGGGCAGAGGAGAGCGGGCGGGGAGGACGGAGGTGACACGGCCGTGCAGGGGCAGAATCCGCCTCTCGGTGTTCTTTTCCCTGGGCACGCAGCACCCTCCCTCCCTTCTGACGAGGGTTTTAAAGCCGTGAGCTGTGGGGCCCAGGACTGGTGCTTTGGCAGACCACTAGATGGCAAGAAACGGCAAGGTCTGAGCACCAGCTGTGCCTTTCTTCCCTGCGAGGGACCCCTCATGCTCTCCCGAGCGCCCGGCTGGAGCCAAGCCGGCAGAATGGTCCTCCTAACTTCACTTGAGTGCATCAGAGAACAGGCACAACCCCTCCACACTCAACAATCAATTGATCGAATTAATCAATCGAATCAATTTCCTCTTTTTATTTTTAGGTGATACTTTGCATGCTCTTTGGTGTTGTTTTGTCGTCTTGCTGGGCTGGAAGAAGCCATAGCACCTGTTTTGAGATGCCACTGAACTGTGGTATGGTGGTGATGCGTGAACAGAGCCTATTCTCTTCAGGGAAGAGCAGATGCTCTCTGTAAGACAGGTTGACATGCCACCAGCTGGAAGTGATTTTAATTGATTAAAAACAAGCCAAAGCCCTCACAGAGACTTAAATGATATCCTTAATTGCTCATCCTTTTGCTCTTTTTGCTGCAGTGTTATGTGTCCAGAGTGAAAATCCTACAACACTGTTGAAATTTCAGGGCAAAACAGCTTTACTTGGAGCAGTTTACAGCACTACCAGCTGAGGCATCATTTTTAGCCAGAACAACTCTCCTTTGCTTAACTAAAGAACACCAAAACCATTTTACTGTATCTATCATTTTTGAGTTTTCTCTCTAAGCTTATGCTTTTTCATTAGTCTGGTGTCAGTCAGAGGCCTTATCATCCAAAAAGTTATATTCCAAACAGAAACAGAACAAGCTTCTTATTAGAATATCTCTGTCACCTCCTGTCTTTATGTACTGAGAGGAATTCCCTACAAGGATGAAAGTTGTCTCCTGCCTCATGCCTGCCTTGAGCCCTGGATGTGCCTGGCCACATGAAGCCAAGGCAGGGAGCTGAACATCTTTTGTTTTGGTGACTCTCCAATTGCCACTGGTCCCAATCCTTCCTTGCAACCTGCTAATAGGCTGCCTTATCTGCAAGGCTTGCTTCTACCTAACTGTGCCAAACTAACTGTTAAACTAATTAACTTCTTTAGACTTTCTTAAAATAATGTGTTTATTTTGAATTTAATTTCTCTGCATTTTCTACTCCCAGCCAGGTTTGTTTCTGACAGATACAGTATTTCAAAACATGCTTGTCTTTCCCCAGAGTTAGGTCCTCCTTCGGGAGGCAACTAATCCAACATAAAATATTGTTTGCCACATAGGATGTAACCAAGCCTCTTAAATCTGAACTTGTCATATTCTCCCTGGTCACCAGCTTTGGTGCTGGATTCATTCCACCCATTGCAGACAACTACAGTGGAATGTTGTGTCTGAGCCAGGCACCAAGAGGTTCCCTGGGGAGTCACAGGAGAAAGACCAATCATATCTCCCAATTTGTGCACATCATAGTTACGTGGGCATTGGATGAATCCCCACATCATCAGCTTTGGCTGATTCACTCCTTGATTGTGAAGGAAGCCTTCCCATCCCCAGAGTAGGGACCCAGTGACCTTGCTATGAGCTTCACCAAGAACACAAGCTCCTTTCATCTGCTGTCATACACTTATTCTCTGTCTTATGCAAGCCTCCTTTCCAACTGCTGTAAAAAACGTCCACCTGGATCAATTAAGGCAGGTCTAAGACTGAGATCTACTCACCTGATATGTATGCTGGGTCTGAGATCCCTTGGATCTAGATTCAGGACTCAAGATCCCCAATCCATGTTAGTTTTTGGGTGTCCAGCTACAGCTATGGAGCAAAACTGAGCAGGAACCAAAGCTACCATGAACCACAGCAGAAAGTACCTGTCTCAGTCCTTCACACACAAAGGATTGGAAGCAACTGAAGCGACAGGGCTGATCTCAGGAGCTCAGAGCAGTGAGCAGGTAACACAAGGAAGGTCCCAGTGCAAGAGCTGGCACCCACTGCTCTGCAGTGCAGGTGAACAGAGCTGCTGCCTTCCCCCCCTAACATCAAGGTGGCAGCAAAAGGAAATCCAATGTTTGTGTGCATAAAAAATTTCAGGCCAGTCCATAGGTGTCCTCTGATCCCTGTGGCATCTGAGGCAGGATACCAGACTTCTAGGTAAACAAGGAAAAGTAGGGTGCTGCCTTCCCTTTCAGGGTGGGTGATTACAGGGTCTGACATTAGTTTTCATACCAAATGAAATGAGTATAAAGGTTAGTGGTAGCAAGAGGTTGAATCCCAGTTTTCTCTCCTGCTGCACAGAAAAAAAATTGATTCTGCTTGTCCCAACCATTTTCTGGGATAAACACCTTCTGAGGGCTCTTGGTAAATGAACCAGAGGGAAGAAAATTAATAATAATAGAAAAGAGTATTTTCATAGCTTCATGTTCGTCTAAGCAGAGAGCACTTGAGGGTAGCAGACATACTATGCAGGCTGTTGCATCTAGAATTAACCTCTTTCCATCATGGAAGAGGACAACTTCCTTAAAATATGTGGGGGCAAGAATGTTAAATTCCATGACATGATTTACTGTGAGACCAGCTCTGTTAAAATCACTGAAAGACAACCATTAGAAACCCTCATCCATCATTGTACAGAGTAAACGATAACTAAAGACTAAATGCTGAACGATTACTTCTCCTCTTCTTCCTCAGCTAAAGAAAGGGCTGTTGGAGAACCATCAAAGAGTGATGTCCATGAAGTCAGGAGAATACCAGGTCAGCCACTTAGGATAATCTCTCTTTCATGAATTGCAGAAATGAAGGAGGGTAGACAAGGAAGGAAGGGAATTTTACTCAAGGTCCACCCAGCAGATCAGTGCAAGCATGGAAAGAGCAGCCAACCCTGTGTTTGACAGTGCGCACCTGGGATCTGAGCTGAGGAGAACTGCAGTGTGGAAGTTTCCTCACTGCATTTACTATTCTGATCCTTATAAAATGCCTCACCCAAAAGGACTGTCCCAGCAAGTACAACTTTCCAGAGCCAGAAAAAACAGTTAATGCACTTAAATATCACTTATGTCCCAAAGAATAGAAAACAAATGTGACCTATTACAGGCCTCCAGAGAACTGTAATTTGCCTAAATCTGGGGAAGGGAGACTATTCAAAATCAATCCTGAATTTTTTAACAAGATATCTAAATTTAATCTCCGTAGAATTCTCACATTTCTTTTCCTAATTTTTTTTTTTTTTTGCTAGCTGCTGTTTTTCTGTAAAAAGCTGTTCCTTTGCTTACTAGTTGCACAGGGTTAGATTTTCTTTGAGTTTTAATAATTTTTCTTTTGTTTTAGTATTCTGAAGTAATAGATACACTCTCTAGTAGATTAGTCTGTTACTTAAGTAGAGATAGACTTGTTTTAAAAATTGTGTAGTATCATAGGTCATCCCAGCATCACTTGAATGCCACTACTACACCAACCATTCCATTATAGTTACCATGGAGAAAATTGCACATACTGAGAGGACATCTTGATCTTTGAGTATTTCTCTTTCTTAGAGAGCTTCAGTCATTGGTGAGGAAAACTGAGACACCCACATCCCCAGAGAAAAAGGGTTGCAGACAGCCAAAAACGTTAATTTAGAGATGACTTTTGCCATCAGCCAAGCTGAAAATACTCATCCCCCACCCACACATTGCATTTGGGCCCCCTTAACTTAAGCCTGCTGGTTGTTAGAAAGCAAAGGCAACAGTGTTTTATGGGGCCACCTCAGGCAGCGTCCCTGAGGTTAAGGACAGGCAAAGCTCACAGGAAAACTGGGGAGTTCTCATTAGGTTATCTGATCTGGCACACAGCTCTAAATAAATTTAGATTTTTTCCAAACTCACTCAGGGGTCACAAAACCCACAGAAACAAGTGAAGCTGCCTACATTAACAACATACAATGGGCAGCCTTAGAGCAGATGGGAGCAATTGGCCCCTGGCAGGTCTTCCAAAAAAAAAAAACAAACCCAAAAAATCACAGATCTAAATGACGAAGTTCTGGTTTTCTTCTAAAAAATGATCACTGTGTTGTGACCCTTTCCAGAGCGGAAAGTCTATGATAAGGAGAAATAAACAATGTTAGTTCCTTCTGAGACTGTCCAGAGCTTGCAAGATTTTTTTGAATAATGAGCAGGCACAATACAGCTGTTTAGGTGCCAAACAGAGGGTTTAATGTCCTTCCTTTAAAAAAAAAAAATCTCCTACCATGTCATCCTGTTTTCCCCGAATTTATTACAAATGCAGTTTTGTTCCTGGCAGAAGGTTATGTTTGTAGTGGATGAAGGACCATTGTCAGGGCAATAACCTGTAATTTTCATAGACACGTAGGTGTCTGAGTCACTTCATAATTTCTTTGCTATGTCTAGGCCACAGACTCAGTCTCTGTCAACAGCCACAGAAAGAAAAGGGAGGTGCAGAAGGGCAAGTGGCCCCAGCAAGGCAGGAAGGGGTCAACACGGGCATAGCCAGGCCATAGCCACATGCCAGCCTCTGGAATTCTATGTTTGGACTGGCAATGTGCCGAACTGGCTCCAACCACTTTAGGAGGGGGAAAAAAAGGTTTGAAAAGTATCGGGTACATGAAACCAGCTTTTTTATCTGAAGAAACACAAAAGGTATTTGACAGCTCTGTTCAGTAGTTTACACTGTGGCTCAGGTCAGTGGTACATACCTGTAATGTTTAATGCAGTCATCTTTAATGATCCCTTTACTTTTCTCCACAGGAAAGCTTTACAGAGTTTTTCTCCTCTTAAGTTCCCCTAAAATGTTGATGGAAATGTTCAGAGAAAAAAAAAAAGACCCAATGAAAAATACCTTTTTTTTCAGATAGGTTGTTTTGATTTAATGAGGCGATAAAACGCCTTTCTGCAAGATTGTAAAATTTCATTTCCTCCATGTCTGAATAGGTGGTTTATTCTTTTCATTTGAAGATGTGGATTTAATTCATGTGTGGCTTGCTTTGACATCTGCTAGAAATCAGCTAGCCTGTTACCATATCAGCTGTTGCTTCAGAAGTGGTTGTCTTGGTTAAGAAATGACAGGATGAGTTAAATAGCTTCTCTGACAGGCAAAGAAATCTGCCATCTTCATGCTGGCATCACTGTAAAATCATTGTCTAACTCCATGATGATTCATATTCCTGAAAGAAAGAGAAGACAAAGGTGGGAAGCTCTCACAACCTGCTTGTAGGTTACTCATTTCCTGACCCTCTGCCAAGGCCCAAAGCGCACTGCCCCCAGGCATCCATGTAACTCCTGAGGACTCTGCCTATCCATGCCCTCCTCTTCTTCAGGAGACAGGAGAAGGGCACAGGAAGATATGGGCCTCTGAAACACTGACATAGAACACTCAGAGCAGTAAAAGTCACTGAAAACAACATCTTGAACATCAAAATAGGTGAGTGCTGTCTAGTCACCGGATGTGGAGAGCCCCATGGAAAAAATGTATGTTGAGGCTATGCTCATTCACTCCACTCAAGGAGGTAAAATTCAAATTACATGCATAAACTTTTCATGTTACAGTTTCATACCTTCCATTTACGTAAGGGGATAATGCTGTTTTCCCTATTATTCATCCTGTTACCTGGACAACATATTTCTTTTAGGATCTCCTTTCCTCTTTTTAACTCAAGGGGAGATGGTACTTCCTCTGGTCGTGTCTTTTCCATTCTTCACGCTTCAAACAGTCAGTGCAGAAGAAGAATTTCCACATCCTTTTCCTGTGTTTTACTTGCAGCCTGTTCCTCAGCAGGATCCTTGCCTATTCCCATTAGGCTTGCCAATAAAGTAACCAAACTCATGGTTCATCCACTTAGAAAAAACATTGTCTTTCCTGTTGCCCTCCATGAACTACTTTGTGACAGCACCCTGAGGGCAGCAGACTTCATCTCCCCAAACCATACTGTGGGCCTCACCGAGGACTTTGTGGTATCACCAGACAAATTCTGGTCTAGGCAAGTCCAGGAAACTAAACCAGTTGTAGCCAAAAGCAAATGCATTTGCTTGCTACCTAACACCCAGGCTTGGACATTTTGAGCTCAATTTCCAGAAAGTCCCCACTTCCCAGGTAATTTAGCTACTTACACACTTTTAAGAATACAAGGGAGTTTTGCCTTTAAAACACTGACTGCTTTAAATAGGGTATAGAAGAGGGGATCTCCTTGATGATTTCACTCAGCTTCAGACTAGGTCAGCCAAGAAGTGCTACCCATATAATGAATTATTTTTGGCCTTAAAATGATGCCAGCTGGCAAACTAGGAGCTGGGGAGAACTAGCAGGGGTTTTGCTAAATATGTTAAAGTGAATAGAAATGAAGAATTTATCCTAGACTCTACTAATTCAGCAAAGAAAAGTACATAAAGGCTTGAAGAACATTTCAGAAAGTTTTGATACATAAATTCTGCTCAGTGTTAGTGAGGCTTTTCTATTCTCATGAAGAGTATAGCATCTCAGTTCCACATACTTTGGTTATCTTCACTGAGGACTGACATCTGTAAGATTGGATGGCTTCTTACCATGCCAGAAGAAGTATGTCAGCCCAAGTATGCATTCCTATAAAAAGAAGGACTAGGACTGTGTTTGTGGCTCTTCAAGATGGAACATATCACCAATCTCATCTGAGCATCATACAAATGGTATTTTAATAACTTAAATATCTCAGGTCAACATATTTCTAGCTAATAGCTGAGAAAATTCTCCTGGGCAGCAGTTGAAGCAAGGGCAAAGAAATCATAGAACAGTTTGGGTTGGAAGAGACCTTATGGACAATCTTGTTCTAACTCCTCTGCCATGGGCACAGACACCTTCCACCAGACCAGGTTGCTCAGGGCCCCATCCAACCTGGCCTTGAACACTTCCAGGGATGGGGCATCCACAACCTGTTCCAGAGAGTTACCACCCTCACAGTAAAGAATTTCTTCCTAATATCTAATCTAAACCTACCCTCTTACAGCTTGGAGCCTATATCCCTTGTGTTATCAGTACCTGCCATTGTAAAAGGGCCCTCTCCATCTTTCTCGCAGGCTCACATTCAGGTACTGAAAGGCCACAATAAGCTTTTCCTGGAGCTGTCTCTTCTCCAGGCTGAACAACCCCAATTCTCTCACCCTTTCCTCATAGGAGAGGTGCTCTGTCCCTTCAGTCATATTGCTTGTCTGGACTCACTCCAACAAGCACATGGTCCTTCCTGTGCTGGGACCCCAGGGCTGGATGCAGCACTGCAGGTGGGGTCTCACCAGAGTGGGGCAGAGGGCCAGAATCCCCTCCCCTGCCCTGCTGCCCACGGGGCTTTGGATGCACTCCAGGACATGTCTGGCTTTCTGGGCTGCCAAGTGCACATTGCCAGCTCATATCCAGCCTCTCATCCACCAGCACCCCACGTCCTTCTCAGCAGGGCTGCTCTCAGCTCTCTCAGGGGATCTGTTAATCCCCCGTTTTGATACCAGGGGTTGCCCCAACCCAGCTGCAGCACCTTGAATTTGGTCTTGTTAAACCTCATGAGGTTCCCATGGGGCACTTCTCAAGCTTGTCCGGGCCTCTCTGGATGGCAGAGCCACATAGTTCTGTCTTACCTACATCTTTTCATTTAAGTACAGAAGGAGCTGTTGCTCCATCTCAGCTAGCACATATGCATTTTTTTCCCATGCAAGATTCTTAAAAATTTCCAGAGTTTGCCAAAAGAGTGTGTAATGGCTCTATAAGTGTTATGCGGTGCTTGGGGCCTCCAACTTAAGTGGATGTTCAATTTTAGATTCAAGACTATATACATATATATATATACACTATATACATATAATATATTAATCTGCGTGTGCGTGTATAATATATATACACTATATACATAAGCCAAGACTATATACAAATTCCGCAATTTAAAAGGGATCATCTTACCTTCATGGTATGTTTGGACTTCAGCCTCCAGGTGGAAGAACTCCTATTACAACATTTGCTGCAAGCTGTTCCAGGTTGTGCATTATTTATTTGCTTATGAGAGATTAAATCTTCAGTTGGAGTTCCTCTAGGATTGTAGCTAACAGCCAAAGTCTTCTCAAATTATTTACATTGGGCAAATTCACAAATACAGTCATGTAGGGTCAGCTTAGTACCTTTGAAGCCTGGTCCAAACCACACCACACACCTATTCCCCAGTACTACAGTGTAACACCCATAAGTGCCTCCCACCCATCTTCAGCTGTATGAGCTGAACAATAGATCCAGGTAATGTAAAACCACAAAATGGAATATATGCAGCGGTTTCACATGCCAGTAATAAATGAATATAATTCAGAGTAGAAAAATTTACTCCACATCAAAGGTCTCAGAATTCTCACTGAATAAGAAAAGGAGACCTTAGCCTGCAACCACAGGCTCTACATGAAATAGGCCATCAAGAAGGCTGAAGCTTGAATCCTCACCACAAGCCTTTATCTCCTGAGCTAAGATGTTAATAGGTGATGCATGTAGTGCACGTGCTCTTACAGGAGCTATGGATGCACCCACAGGTTGGCCTAGAGGGTAAGATAACATCTTTCAGCAAGAAAAGCAACACCCTCTGCCTCTTCTATGCTGTGGCTGATAAGGAAGAGACAGTAACAAATCTGGAGTCGGTCTGGGGACCCTGGAATTCTGTTGCTGCAAGCAAAGGATACCAGGGTTTACATTCACACTGGCGGATCTCTCTCCAATTAATATTCTGCTTCACCAGTCCTCTAGCAGACCCTGTAGAGGGTACAAGATACTCCAAATATGGACCAGTCCCCCTTTTTGCTAAATACTATTCCTGGAAACTGAAGGCTGCTGGTTTGACAGCTATGTAAATAGAAGTAAGTTTATATTTTGTTTAAATAAATACTTGATGACAATGTACAGTAATTGGAAGATGGTTCCCAGTTTTAGAGAGAGGTACACTCTTGTAACTAACTTTGGCAAAACACTGGTATTCATGGATTTTTCTCCTCCTTGGGACCTATTTAAATGCAGACTTTCTCTAGAATTTCCTGTAATCTATCAATTTGACAATCTTTCCTGGAATAATTGTTGAATAATAGCATCCCCATATTTATGGAGGCTGTCATTTTTCCTTTGCTTTTGTTGGAGGAGAACTGAATGTAACTGCTGAAATTAGATGCTGATATATTTTGGGAATAAGGATTTAGAACAACTTCCTGGACAGAAAATAGTAGAACAGTATAGTTCAGCTGGAAGGGATCTACAGGGATCATCTAGTCCAACTGCCTGACCAATTCAGGGCTCATTGAACTTAAAGCATGGTGTTAGGGACATTTCCCCAAATGTCTCAAACACTGACAGGGGCATTGCCTACAACTCTAGGGAGCCTGTTGCAGATTTTGACCTCTTTCTCAATAAAGTACTTCCCAACGTCCAGTCTACATCTCCCCCAGGGAGGTTTCAACCACTGTCCTGTGACTGGATATAAAGGAGAAGAGATCAGCACCCCTCTCTCCCCTTCCCCTCCTCTGAGAGGTGTAGAGAGCAATGAGGTCACCTCTCAGCCTCCTTTCCTCCAAACTAGACAAACACAGAAGTCTTAGCTGCTCCTCATAGGATGTACTTTCCAGCCCTTCCACCAGTTTTGTTGCCTCCTCTGGATGCATTCAAGTAGCCAAACACCCTCCTTAAACTGTGGGGCCCAGAACTGCATACAGAACTTCAGGTGAGGCTGCACCAATGCTGAATGCAGTGGGATAATCAAATCTTTTAACTGACTGTGTTTGATGCACCTGAGGATGGGGTTTGCACTCTTGGCTGCCTGGGGACAACACTGGTTTGAACTGAGCTGGCTGCAAACCAGCACCCCCAGATCTTTTCTTGCAGGGCTGTCCTCCAGCCACTCCCCACTTACACTTGCACCTGGTGTTACTCCATTCCAGGTGCAACAAATCCAAATACGGCATTTGGATTTGTTAAATTTTGTCCCATTAATCATTGCCCAATGCTCCAATCTGTCTAGACCCTCTGCAATGCTTCTGCTCCCTTGAGAGAGTTGATGGCATTTCCCAGTTTCGTATCACCAGCAGAGTTGAATGAATTCAACTCCTGCATCCAGACCATTGATAAGTACAATAAAGAGTCCAGGTCACTGACAAATACAAACAAGAGAACTGAGCCTTGAGGTACACCGCTGGTGACTGGTCACCAGCCAGATGTAGTGCCATTCACTACAGCCTTTTGAACCTTGCTGTGCCAGATCTTCGCCCAACACATCATGTACCTGCTCATCCTACGGTTGGACAGCTTGTCCATAAGGATGCCATGAGGGACAGTATCAAAAGCCTTACTAAAATCTATAAAAACTACCTCCATCGCCTTTGCTTCATCCACTAGGTGGGTAACCTCACAGAAAGATACCAATTAGTTCAACAGGAATTTCCCTCTGTGAACCCATGTTGCCTGTGCCTGATNCCTGCCGGCTGTGAGCAGAACTGCACCAGAGGGGAAAGTGCCCACGGCCTGCGGCTGAGAGACACTGGTATTGGGTCTGTGGTTCTGTCTCCTGCTACTGCCGGAGTTACTGTTGCTTGTTTACCTTGTTATATGTATTAATAAAGAACTGTTATTCCTAACCCTCATATGTTTGCCTGAAAGCCCCTTAATTTCAAAATTATAATAATTCAGAGGGAAGGGGGTTGCATTTTCCATTTCAGGGGAGGCTCCTGCCTTCCTGGACAGACACCTGTCTTTCAAACCAAGACAATGCAATATGGTCTTCTCCATAATTTTTCCAGGTACTAATGGGTCTGTACTTTCCTGAGTCTTCCCTCATGTCCCTCTTTTAAATTGGAATAACACTGTCTAGTTTCCAGTCAGCGGGGACCTCCCCAGACTCCCAAGATCTCTGGCAGATGATCTAGAGGGTGCCCTTTCATAACATACTCAGCTCCTTCAGAACTCTGGGATGACTCCCATCAAGCCCCATGGTCTTAAGAACATTCAACTGATGCAAGTGATTCCTTACAATTTCAGTGTCAACAAATGAAAAGTCACTGTTCCTACAACCATAGTTCTCTGACTCAGGGGACTGGGCAACCCAAGGTTGATCATTAGGGACTGAGGCAAAAAAAAGGCATTAAATGCCTTCCCTTGTTCTTCATCCTTATTTATCAGGTGACTATCTTCAATAAGCAGTGGTTCAATGTTTTCCTGACACTTCCTTGTTCTATTAACATACTTTAAAAAGCCTATTTTGTCGTATGACCTAACACCGTCCAGTTTCAACTCTAATTTAGCTTTGGCCTTACATGTCTTCTCCCTGCATGTGCAAACTAGAGCTCTGTAATCTTCCTGTGAAGCCTGACCTTGCTTCCAGAAATAGTACCATTGCTATTCCCTCCTGAGGTCAGTGTTCAGCCAAGCTGGTCTCCTGCCCTGCTTATGTCATTTACAACACAGTGGATTTGTCTGCTCCTGTGCCTCTAAAAGGCAGTTGTTGAACACTGACCAGCACTCGTGGACCCCCAAGCCCACAAAAGCAGATTCCCAGAGGACTCTGCTAAATAGCTCCCTGGATAGCTTAAAGTTTGCTCATCTGAAGTCCAGGGTAGAAATGCTGATGTTCTTTTTTCTCATTACAGTGTGTCTTGGGGTGATTTTATGATGCTGTATCCCCTATCACCTGCTTATGCCAGACATGGATCTTGTGCCTTTCTGTGCCTTTAAGCTGGGTCCAAAAGAAAAGGGGGGAGGGGGCAGCAGGGGGAAGCCGAGCGAATTCTTCAGCATGGTTTTGTGTTCAAGGACTCACAGACTCCCCCACGTTCTCACTGCTGCAGAGCCGAGGAAGCATCTTTCTGCTTTTCCCAGCTCTCGGCTCTGTTTCTCATGAGAAACACAGAGAGTTAAAATTCTTTGCTTTTTAGCTAGTCTGCTAGCTGAGGAAAGAACTTTTTCCTGGGATTGTGGCTTTTTCTCCTTCTCCTGGAACTGTTCAGCAACATCAGAACATCACTGGGAGGCTCCACACTGCAGCCTGGAGGGGGCCCACGCCGCACCCCAGCTCCAGAGAGAGCAGAGCCACACCTGCAGAAAGGACTTTGATTATTCTCAGGTTTTCTCCACAGTGAGAGGTTTTATTATTTAACATTATTCATTCTCTCGTGCCTGTGTGCACCTTGCTTGTTAAATAAATAGGATTTTTTTTCACTTTCCTCCAAGAAAACTCTTCCTGGACCTCGTGGGGGAGTTGCTGCTGAAACCTGCCTTCTATCAGAGGATGTTCATCTCAGGACATTTCCTCCTAATTTGTCCCAAACTGAGACACAGTGACAATTTTAAACACAACCATTCTGTGATCATTGTGGCCAAGACAGTCACCTACTGTCACATCCCCCTCGAGTCCTTCTTTAGTCACAAATAACAAGTCTAGGAGGGCATCTTTCCTAGCGGACTCACCGAGTACTTGTGTCAAGAAGTTACCTTCAACAAACTACTGGAATTTCCCAGACTTGCTTGTCACATCAGTATCCTATTCCCAGCTGATGTCTGGGACTTGAAATCTCCCATAAGGACACAGGCTACTGATCCAGACATTTCTCTGGATTGCCTATGGAATAACTCATCAGTCCTATCATTCTGCCTGGGCTACCCATAGTAGGCACCCACTACAACATTTGCTTTGTTTTCCATCCCCACTATTCCTCATCCAGAAGCTCTCAAGCACACAATTTCTAACTGTAAGGACTGTACAGCCAGACCCTTCCCTCACACACAGTGCAATTCCTTCACCTCACCTGCCCTGCCTGTCCCTCCTGAGCATCCCACCGCATCTCACCAACACCGATGCCATCACAGGATTGGGAACAGACAAGTGCTTCAAGTTCATTCTGTTTGTTTCTGATACTGTGTGCATTGGTGTACAAGCATTTCAGACGAATAAAGTAAGTGCTTTGGTGAAAGGGAGTACAAGACCTAAGGACTGGTGTTTTAAACACTTCCTACAGGATGGCAGGGCAAGATTCAAACCTCACAATGTGACCTTGTATAATATGTGTTTTATGTACATGCATAAAACTCCCCCTATTTCATACCAACAAGTAAAGGTGAGCAGGGTTGGAACCCAAAGTGCAGGGAACACTGCTCTGCCTGTTTTGAAGGATTTTATCCCCCTGGACAGCACTGGTTTCGACCTTTGTCCATGGAAAAAACTGCCAACACTCTGGGAAGAATTTGAATCCACAATGGTTTGAACTAGAGGATAGAGTAGTTTGTAAGTGTCACAGGGTGAAAAATATAGAGGTTTTGGGTTTGTTAATGTAGTAAATAGAAAAAAGCTAAAGATGCCAAAATGGAGGATTGTTGGTGTTCTCCAGGGCTTCTTCTTCTTCTACAACTCCATATTCTGCAGCAAAAGTGATTTAGAGTGATCGGATGAAAAATCCCACAGTTCCTGTGCACACAAGAGGGTGATCTATTGGGCATTGGTAGAAAAGTAAAAATATATTTCATTTTAGGCTTCTATTGGGTCATTTACCTTTGAAAGGGCCGTGAAATTGTGATGAGGACACATTCCTGCGCATTCTTTCATATTCTCCACAGGGTGCTGTGTCCGGCATCCTATTTCTCTGATAACGCTAATTAAAACAACTATCTTGAAGCAAAGAATCAGATTGCATATGTGTATGTATGTTCATCTTAAAACAGAGGGCAAAATATGACTATGTGTGCCCCAAGAAGGAATCTGGAGTATTCTTTAAGTTTTTCTGCAAGAATAAAATCCAAACATCTGTATTTTCACATATTTCTATTTGATCCTATTATCTAGAACTAATGACACCTCTAGAACTAAAGTCATAGAAACAGAAATTATTTTGTACACATGAGAATTTGTATGAGTCTTGTTTGGGATGTTTTAGTGCAGAAGCCATCAGCAAAACCACCTGGAAACAGGCGAGTTCATACAGGCAGCAAAAAGTCCTGTATCAGGTTTCTATAAGCATAGACTTTCCAGAGAGAGGGGCTCTCTTTCTGTTCTTCACAGTGCAGCTGATCTCTGACTTGCACTCCCATTAAAACCTCCATGACAGAAAGAAGTGACCTCCTACAGTTCCTCTGCACAGAAGTAAACTTTCTCTCCCCTGTAATCCTCTGTAATTCCCATAATCATGTCTGCTACTTGCTGTAGCTCCTCTCCTGCTCTATAGCCCAGTGCTGTTGGCACCCCAGATCACACAGGGCAGGCTCAGAATCTCTCCTCTAACCACAGGGGGCTTGGCTCCACAATCGTGTGTCTGTTAGTGCTCTGAAGACAAGGACACGGACTCATGTGGATGTTGCTCTTGGCTCTTTCTTTAAGACAATTCCTCTTCAAGTCAGGCAAGAGGCAATTCCGTTTCCAAATAGTTACTGGTTTGAAAATGCCACTGGGAAAGGAGATTACTATTTTTATGAATTCATATTTTTACTTCATAATTTAATGAACCTCATGAATATTTATTAATCTTTCATATTTTTATAAATTAATATTTTTATTCCATATTTTTATGAATCTCCTTTGCCAGTGGCATTGTCAAACCCCTACCTAAAGTCTCAGTGGCATTCTGAAACCTCTACCTAGTGTCTCAGAAAAGCTTACTCGGTTTGTTGTACATCCTTAATCATTGCTCTCTATTTTCCCTCTACTGTAGTCTCTTATCTTCAACCAGAGCAGCAGTTGAGAGTCCGAAGATGTAGAATTTTACATTATTTAGGATTGTTCACAAGCTAGCTATCCCTTAACATAAAACATTTCATAGCAATTTATAAAGGTAAAAAAAACCATTAAGGAACACTTTAACCGAAACACTTACTAAACCTTGAAATACTTCTCTTGTAAAATATTGATTTATTCCACAGAAGGTACCTTCCATCATTTCAGTGGGAAAGGCAAAAACCCACAATTGTTTATACTTGCCCTATTTTTGGAAGCAAAAGTTCTGGCAGTGAAGATGGTGAAGTAATACTTATTTTCTTGAGTCAACAATATTTACACAAGATGAATAAACTCTTAATTTCAAAAATAGAATGCGCCATATTTGTCCATGCCAGCAGATAAGAATGCTTTGTAAACAGCTAAATCATGCCAAATCAGAACTAAAACAGACAGTGTTTTGGGACAGGGCTGTAGAAACAGACCCACTTCTCCAAATGTTTGTTCAGGGGAATTTATTCTGAGAAACAGCTTCAAACCACTTACTTTCTCAAAAGGATATAAACGCTTTTAATACTAAAACTCTCCCAAATATTTCAGCAGGCAAGACTAGCAAATGTGTACCAATACAACCAGTTAGAAATACAAAATACTAACTATATGAAAGCTGTGCCTGCCCAAGCCCACTCCACAATGGCATGGATTATACACACACCATCCAAACAGCCACTCTGTACACAGTGCAAGCAAACAAAGCAAGGATATTAAACTGAGTCTGCTTGTGCTACCCCAAGAGCAAAGTTAAACCACTGAGCAGAGGATTTACAGATAATGTTAAATAGTTTGTCATATTATCCACATAATGCAATTATACAAATTAGGCTGATAGAAAATAAGTTCATGCCTATTTTTTAGCACCTAACCCCTCAAATTTTCAGACTTTAAAAAGGTCATAACAAACAGAAGAAACAGTTGTTCAGTTTCCAGGAATATCTTCCCTCTTATACTAAAATATCAACCTTTCAACTAATACAGAAAAGTTTGAGAAGGGAAGACCTTGCACCAGAAACCTCATTTTAAACACAAGAGGAAAATGTCCTGAGGATTGCTTCCAAGAAACCAGAAATCTCTTCCAGTTGATTCAGTTAGCTGCTTACATACACCATTTGAGATTTCCACATCTGATCTTTCTCCGTGGCTCTGTCTTCCCTGGTTTTAGCATAATGATTTTTCAGGGTGCCCATACAGCTTTCTAGGATTAATTTTACCCCTAGGTTCTTTATATTGGCTAAATTAACATGCAAATCTGTGTCAGAAGAGAGAGGGAGAATATCTGGGTTGTCTAGCAGAGACACAGTTCCTACTCCTACTGGGAATGAGATTCTTCCCATAGATGGAAATGCTATTTACATGCCAAGAAACAAAGACATAATAAGCTCTTTATATGGACTGTTAGGCACAACATTCATCCCACAGCAGCAAGTTTTCTTTTCCAAATTTAGTATCAGATTAACATTTCTCACAGAAATTTGGTCTGCACAGCACGAACAGAAATGCGTCTGAAAACTCAGAGTCCAGATGTCACATGAACCTGAACAGTCCCAAAAAGCACTTCACAGGAAATCCAACTGGGAGACTGTGGCAAAGACCTCAGCCTTGCTAGTTACACAAGGCCATGCTGAGTAACCTCTCTGGCCTGACGCTGCAGGTCCATCACACAGCTTCACACCTCCTCTGCTCCCTTACCGATTTGTAGGGGACTGGACCACACTGGTGGGATTGCCCCTCAATGTTTCTCATTCTTGGTAGACCATCAAATAACTCCTATGTAAACTTCATGAACTTGTGTCTTTACTCCTCCTTGACACTGGGATTTCTGCTCTTCCAGGGAAAACTCAGCTTTTGCCTAGGAAGCAGCCAACCTGCTCAAGGAACTAAATTTCTCCAATTCCACTTTTCCAGTTGCTCATGTAGCCAGTCTGCCACTGCTCAAACACTGCAGTTCTGACAGGCAGCCAAGCCAAAACATGGCTGGGCAGTGCAGGCAGAGTAACAAATCCTCTTTCCAGTGAAGCAAATGGGAAAAGGATCTCAGTTCATGATTACTACTGCAATTTGCAGTAAGATTTAGCTCCTCTGGTGCCCAAATCAGTTTAGAAGGTAGGACTCAGCTGCAAATTAGGAAGAGATGGGAGTGCTGAGGGCAGTGGGAGAGGGGACCTGCTCACTATAGAAGAACCCTGGCCAACAGCGCTCTTACCCTATTGATTATAACATTGTGATAAACTCCCTGAAGATTCTAAAATTAAAATATCAATCCCAGGAAGCACTATATACTTAAGTGCAAAAACATTCCTGAATAATTCATCTGAGATCTTAGCATAATTTCAGGTCAAACAGAGCACATTTACCTTTCTTTGACTCAACTCCAATCCTGTTCTTCTACACAGACAACAGCATAAGCAGGTACTTGACTCCAGGTGCACCATTTGGAGGCAGAGCAGTACACATGAGCTCTCTCTCATCTCACCAGTGCAACCACTCTATGCTGGTTGCTGCTGGGATGCTCAGGGCTGTCAGGGAAAGAAGCCAGCTTTCTCTGACTCCAAGTCTTCTAATCTCCATTCCCAACATTATGCCTTCCATGCTGTCCAAGAAAATATTCTCTTGTGTTTCCATTAAAGCCTTAATGAGTTCTCCTAGTGCTGCTCTCATCATCACTGAGTTCTCACTCCCAGGTTATTTAGTCCAGAAAGGAAACAAGACTTACCAAGTGAATTTCAAAGAATATTCTGAGTTGGAAGGCACCCCACAAGGATCATCAAGTTCAACTCTCAAGTGAATGACCCATATGGGTTTTGAGCCCCCTAACTGGGCTTTATTAGCACCATGCTCTAACCAGCTGAGCTGTCTCATCCCAGGCTGTGACATGATAAATGAGGTCAGAGAATGCCAATATTTATCATCCCTACATAGGATCAGTTAGCTGAAATAACCAGCTACTTAATAGAAATCAAACTTAATGTGTGCAACAGTGGTGAGAGTATGCTTTCCTTTTACTCCGTGGTGAGGCATCAACCATGTTTCTCAGGCCCACAGCTGTACATTTTTTGTACATTTTGATGGGACAACCATGCAGCCC
The DNA here is from genome assembly GCA_013398055.1 of Ifrita kowaldi. Lineage (NCBI taxonomy): Eukaryota > Metazoa > Chordata > Aves > Passeriformes > Cinclosomatidae > Ifrita > Ifrita kowaldi. The sequence goes on from VZRS01013543.1 coordinate 105,421, forward strand.
AGCAAAGGGAGGTGAACACGTCAGTGGGCTCCACATGAGCTCCAGGCAGCGCGTGCCTAGGATCTGAGCTCTGTGGAGCTCCTGCAGACAGGCAGTCATCTCCATTTTCCCTAGGTCTGTCCACTCGTGTCCAGGTTATTTGTCTTTCCATGAGGGGCTGCCTCCTGGTTTGGAAACAAGGACAAGCTTTCACAGGAGCTACTTTCACTTTGTGGTTACTGTGACCCAGGAAGATGAAAACACCTTCCAGTGATGGAGTGACTGTTGTGAACGCTCGAGTACCAGAGGGAAAGGGAGAAATCAGGTGGAGGCTGTGTCCACATAAGCAAGAAAATAGCACATTTCAGGCCAAGTTCTTTGCAAAGAACAAGAGTGATCAGGAAGGGACTTGTCCAGGACCAAGAGGAACAAATAAATCAGGGAAGCCTGAACAGGGAAGGTCAAAATCAGGAGGAAAGAAGTTGAAATCAGGAATGCTTTAGGAGTGGAAAAAATAAAATATAAATCATTCCCTCACTGTATGTTTCCTTACCAAATTACATTAACAAACTCTTGTCAGAACAGGCAATCTATCTGTTCATACTTCATCAGTCAAGGACCAACCTGCCTAACCTCTGTTTCAAGTGAGAAGTGGGAAACTTTCTTTTGTCAATCACTACACTCAGCTACATTATTTTCCAGAAGTATTTTATTAGACTGCAATTAGTAAGGAAATATGTCTCCTCCTTTTCCTCTAAGGAAACCCAGATTAGTAAGGCTGGAACTGCAATCCTATTCTTTATTTCCCAGCTCTGCTTGTCCAGGTGGCCACATTTCCTTCTTGCAGGCAGAGTGACTCAAAGTACCAAATTTACATTATTACCATCTCCCAGGATGCTCACTGAATATGGTCTCCAGAAAACAATTTAAGTGCTTTCAACTTGAAGCTTAAAGACTTTTAAGCCTTTCTGGGTGAAAAATACTGGTCATCAACACGCAAATTCTTGTTCAGTGCTGATTCTGCCACTAACCTCAATCCATCTTAACGAAGAAAATCCAAACCCCTACTATACATCCTCTTAGCTTCTAACTTAGCTTCCTTCCTTGACATCTTGTTATGCAGCAGACTTTGAGAGCAGCTGCCACTGTGCTTTCAGAGCAAACAGCATTTTAGTGAGCAGAAGAGCAGCTGGGAGACACAGAAGTGAAGCAGACAGGCACATCGCATGACATGACATGGAAAAAGTCACCCAGAAGCATCCCAAGCCCACTTCTCAGACTTGGAAACTGGAAACAATGTGCAGAGGCAAACTTCAAGGGTTGGTGAAGGATAAGGAAAGGATAAAGGAAAACAACATAAGCATGCATTCTTTACTTCAGAGGCAACTGGAGCAGCTGCCTGACCTTGGGCTGGGTGGTTAGTGTAGCAGGGCAATGGGAAAACACTCAAAACACCCAAGGCAGAAAGGAAAAGTCATTCTCACAGAGTCATCAAAAGTGATTTTTTTTTTTTTCAAACTCCATCCTTCATAGGAACGCAGCCCTGCTTACATAGAAGTTATCTTTCACAGACACTTTACCTTCCTCTCCCTTATGTCAGCACAATTCAAGACTCAGAGCAATGACACCCTTGAGCATGTCAGGGACAAAAGCACACAAAGAGAGGAGACAGCTGTGGGAATTAAACAATGTGCTGTGACTTGAAAACTAAAACAAACATTTTGACAGGTTCTGAGGACCAGGCTATCAGCCAAAAAAACAACCTTTTCTAGATTTTACAGCAACCCTGAGATTTCCCTGAGGAAACATGCTGTTCTGCACATGTTTATGTTCTTCGAATTTAAGGGTGGCCAATCTACTCTTTCTAAGGCCACTCAACTCTGCCACCATACTTCGACCCCAGCCTGAACCACCTCAGTCTGCATTGTTTGGTTCCTTGCCCTGCTCTGTCAGCACAACCCAGCTTGCAACTGGTGGCTTAAGCAGCATTTGACCCAGCTCTGCCAGGAGCTCCTGGGCCAGGCAAGCAGCCCTTTTGCTCTTGTGCATGGTAACATCGCTCTTCTTCCTGGGAAAACCACAGTTTGCCCTACACTGTGCTTGGGGCAGCAGCACTGCTGGCTCACTGCTTTCCCTTTGCATGGAGAGGTAACCTGGCTGATCTGAGAGTGTCAGATTCTTAGAATCATAGAAGAGTTTGGATTGGAAGAGAGCTCTGAAGGCCATCCAGTCCAACCCCCCTGCAATGAACAGGGACATTTTCCACTAGACCAGGTTGCTCAGACCCCATCCAGCTTGACCTTAAACGTTTCCAGGGATGGGGCATCCACTATCTCTCTTGGCAACCTGCTCCAGTGTTTTACCACTCCCATTGTAAAATACTTCTTCCTTATACATAATCTAAATTGACTCTGTTTTAGTTTAAAACTCTTATTCCTTGTTCTACAGCAACGAATTCCCAGGAGAAGAAACTACAATCTCCCATCACTCAGGGTGAGTGAGGTATTGCAGCAACAAGACTTGCACTTTTGGCCAGCATCCAGGAGGAAGCCCTTCAGAAGCCATCAGCAGCAACCACTTGTTTCCTTGAGAAAATAAAAAGTTTATGTTGTAATCTCTAGAAAACTGCTGGAAATCACTGCCTATTGTATTTTACCAACAAATATAGCTCAGATAAGCAATGCACTGTTGCCTTTCACTAGTATTTCAAGATCTACGACAATCCTCTAGGGATACAGTAGCATTGACACATCCTTTTAACTATATTCAAGTTTCTCACGACCACATCTTTTAAGAAGAAAAGTGCAAGTTGATGTCATGAGAAACAAAAATTATTGTGGTTTCACAATTAATTCCAAAAGGCCATATGTATTAAAGAGTACACTGGGTCACCCCTGCTCTTCCCAAAGGAATTATTCATGCACTTAGAGCTCATGCATGATACTTCTCTCATTGATTTATAAAAGCTCACAAGCACTGTGCTACAAATGAAAGAAATCATGTGGCCTTACGTTCAAATTTGCTTTATTTGGCTTCTTTTCATCCAGGGAAGTACAGAAAGCAAGACAGACAATGTATCAGTAGAGCATGTAACTTTAGATAAAAAATAATTAAGCAACAAACATGACACAGACAATAATTGTAAAAATATAGAATACACTGTTTTGATTGACTGAAGTTATTTTCAAATCTGAACTAAAGTGAAGCTGCTGTGGTCAGAAATACTTCCGTAAATTTATCTCAAAAGTTTTGCTCAAAACCTTCTTTTAAAAAAGAAAAAATACCTCAAAACACCTTAAAACCCCCACGAACTCCCACTTTCTGTACAGGAAGGAAGCAAAGTATAAATCCAAACTACTAAAAAGCTCAACTGCAATGACACATTTCTGGATCAGACTTTTTTAAAAATTAGAAAAAGCGAAATATACAAATAAATAATTCATATTGTGCCTACAATAGTAGATCAAATGTCACCCCTGACATCCTCAGTAACACAAGCAGACATACACACAAAACTTTTTACCAGACTCTGGAGAGGCCACTGCTCTAGAACCAACAAAATACTTGTTCTGAATATGGAGTCCTAAGTTTTAAACCTCCATTGTTGATTTTTCAGATCACAGCTTGTAACTTTAGAAAACATACGACACAAAAAGCACAATCCAAAATGCGGTGCACTATGGTAAGATGGAGTATTTCAGATACACAACCAAATGCTCGTCAAAGCCAAAAGAAAAGAGAATACTGTTGGTGATCCTGATACAATGACAAACATTCAGACAGAAGGAAGACTGAGAAACACCTTAAACATTAGCACTCATCAACTGAACAAAAAATCACCAGAGGACTCCCTGCAGTCCTCCCATCTGTCTATCCTGTCAGTAAAACTGGCCACTAGGAAGGTACACCCAGAGGTAGGCTTGCTTTTAGCAGTCTTCGCTCTGTGGGGCAGGCGCAGAGACCTGTGAAGGTGCTCAGAGGCTGTCATGGTTTAACCCCAGCCAGGAACTAAGCACCACACAGCTGCTGGCACCGTCCCCCAGGAGGGAAGGGGAGAGTCAGGAAGGTAGCCTCATACTAGCTCCTATCAAGAAAATTAACTCTGTCCCAACCAAAACAGGCACAGAGGCAGAGGGCACCTGGAGCCTTCGACCCCTCACAAAGATGAGGAGCAGCAGGGCAATGCCCAGGACTGCACAGTCCTCCTGAGCAGCCTGCTGCTGCCCAGCAAAAGGGGGCCAAGCACCTGGAATTTTAAGCCTGGAAATGGCTGGATCAGCAGGCTTGGGCTGGCAGTAATGAGCAACTTGGAGTGCCTGGAGAGAAGCTCCAATCCAGCCTGGGACAGGAGCAGAATTAGGTGCCAGCTCCTAAGAATAGTGCAGTGTCTTTATCTGCTACCAAAACCATGACAAATGAGTAAGCTCAGTCTCTGTAAGACTGCCAGCTGATGTCATTCCAGCCACAGTAGTGACACAGGACAGTGAGCTCAAGGTGTGACATCCCACGCAATGAGGTCCAGCCATGGAATAATGGCTTTTGGCCACCTAAGCGATTCACCTGTGTTTAAAAAGACACACTAAAAATGGATGAAGACAGGCAAGACTACTCTGAACAGTGCATAAGATAAGTACAGAAACTATTGACAAAGTCCATGACTTTTGACAGCTCAGCAAGGAGTAGGCTAGGATATTAACAGAAAGGAAAGAAAAGATGGAGAAGACAATGCTTCCACTACTGGCCCTTGTTACCATCTCCTCCTCACTCATATATTTTACCTCACCACTCACATCCCTAAAAAACCAAAAANGGTGCACTATGGTAAGATGGAGTATTTCAGATACACAACCAAATGCTCGTCAAAGCCAAAAGAAAAGAGAATACTGTTGGTGATCCTGATACAATGACAAACATTCAGACAGAAGGAAGACTGAGAAACACCTTAAACATTAGCACTCATCAACTGAACAAAAAATCACCAGAGGACTCCCTGCAGTCCTCCCATCTGTCTATCCTGTCAGTAAAACTGGCCACTAGGAAGGTACACCCAGAGGTAGGCTTGCTTTTAGCAGTCTTCGCTCTGTGGGGCAGGCGCAGAGACCTGTGAAGGTGCTCAGAGGCTGTCATGGTTTAACCCCAGCCAGGAACTAAGCACCACACAGCTGCTGGCACCGTCCCCCAGGAGGGAAGGGGAGAGTCAGGAAGGTAGCCTCATACTAGCTCCTATCAAGAAAATTAACTCTGTCCCAACCAAAACAGGCACAGAGGCAGAGGGCACCTGGAGCCTTCGACCCCTCACAAAGATGAGGAGCAGCAGGGCAATGCCCAGGACTGCACAGTCCTCCTGAGCAGCCTGCTGCTGCCCAGCAAAAGGGGGCCAAGCACCTGGAATTTTAAGCCTGGAAATGGCTGGATCAGCAGGCTTGGGCTGGCAGTAATGAGCAACTTGGAGTGCCTGGAGAGAAGCTCCAATCCAGCCTGGGACAGGAGCAGAATTAGGTGCCAGCTCCTAAGAATAGTGCAGTGTCTTTATCTGCTACCAAAACCATGACAAATGAGTAAGCTCAGTCTCTGTAAGACTGCCAGCTGATGTCATTCCAGCCACAGTAGTGACACAGGACAGTGAGCTCAAGGTGTGACATCCCACGCAATGAGGTCCAGCCATGGAATAATGGCTTTTGGCCACCTAAGCGATTCACCTGTGTTTAAAAAGACACACTAAAAATGGATGAAGACAGGCAAGACTACTCTGAACAGTGCATAAGGTAAGTACAGAAACTATTGACAAAGTCCATGACTTTTGACAGCTCAGCAAGGAGTAGGCTAGGATATTAACAGAAAGGAAAGAAAAGATGGAGAAGACAATGCTTCCACTACTGGCCCTTGTTACCATCTCCTCCTCACTCATATATTTTACCTCACCACTCACATCCCTAAAAAACCAAAAAAAGTCAGAAGAAAACACTCCAGGATTAGAAAGAAGTAAAATAATGTAAATTACTTATCTATTATATAAATTACTTACAATTCTTCTTTCCAAACTGTGGCTGCTACTGCCTTTATTTAATCACCTGCTTGGAGACCTATGGATCTTCCCCAATAATTTTGACAAATCCGGTGTGGTTTGAGTCCTCTGATTTTGAGTCCAGTAGGTCTTTCCAGACAGAGAAAAAGGAGTTGCAATAGATGGATAAGAGAAGAAAAATCAGATGACAGGGAGAAGACGATGAACTCAGAGTTCCTGCAAGTGAAATTGCAGGCAGACATTGTCAAAAATTAAATCCTTCTCTACTGCAAGAGCAATTAGGCACTGGAAGAGAAACCCCAGAGAGTCTGCAGAGCTTCTACCCATGGACTTTTTCAAAACTCAACTGGAAGAAGACAAATAGATTTTGCCCAGCAGCAGTACCAAGAGTGGCATGGGCAAAGAAGGTTTTGCCTGGCAAAATCTCCTCTGCGAAGCAGCAGACTGAGTGGTCCCTCCAGTCCTACATTTTAAGATTAAGGACCTAGACCAGATAACAAATGTTGTGTTAGTCATTTCAGCGATCAACTTAGCTTCCAGATAGGGGAGTGTATGTGATGTCTTTTCCTTTTTTTCCGCTTCTTTCCAGCCAGTCGAGTCATTATGCGTAATGTTGGCTTCAGGCTGCTGGCTTTTAATGATCTGGTAGATGGATGGAAATCTTCAAAGATCCTAGAAAACACAAAAAACAACCCCAGGAAAGGATGATACACCAATAATTAATTAACACACATATATTGAGCATATAAATAGTTTGATATTTCAGAATGTCATTCGGATGTTTGAGATCCAGTTTGTAACTCTACCTTTACATGGCTTTGAAGACAATAATAAAATATATGGCATCTTTACTTTTCACGTAGAGGAGTATGAAAGAGGTTCCTTATCTAATAACCCTGCATACATGCAAAGTATTTTGTAAAGTATTTTGGAATCGCATATATAAATAATTCTTACCAAGGAAGTGAATCAGAAATTGAAACAGTGAGGCAACTATTCACATATCACAGGAATCCTATTTTTTCTCCCTTTCAGCTGCCAGGCATTTTATTTTCTGGTTATTTACAAAGCCCTATTGTTGGAATGAAAAGGAGAAGGAAGGACCAGAAAATTACTTCATAATGAAATATGAGCACAAATATGATGCACAAGATAGAAATTGTACTAGTCACATATACTAAATGCCTCCTTGTTCTCAAAGAAAGGGCTTTGTGTCTTAGTAGCATAGACTTCATTGCCTTCCCTTTAGATGGGCAGGACAAACTCCAAGATGTTTCCTACACCACTACCTTCATCCTGTCGATAGCAAAACAGGATTTATTTCATCCTACCACACAAAAACCCCAGCCATGGCCCAGGAGACGAGAACCGTGACCTTCCCCTCCTTCCTCCTCTGCCACTCCCTTTTCCTGGCTTGTCTAAATGGAAAACACAATAAGGAGCATGCTTTTCCCAGCAAAACATGTCAGAGAAAACAAACAAAACACCAGCCATCCCTGTGCTTCACAACGAAAACAAGTAGCGCTAAAGTGTGGAAAGCTTGGAAAGTGTGCCCATCCTCACTCTATATATGATACAGACTAGACAGCACTGCCAGGCACGTTTCTGTGAACAGAAAATTAAGTGGAATTACTAGGGAACAGGAGCTGTCTGGAAACTTTGTGATTAAACACAGAAAACATCTTCACTAGAGTTGCAAAATATTTATCTCTGTGGGAAACCTGATGGGCAGCCTGGCAGCAGAATTACCCTTTCACTGACATTTTTGTCATGAGGGTTGTTGTTTGGTTTTTTAATTCCTCCCCTCAGTAGCTCTGTTTAGGTCTGTTTGGCTATACTGTTTTTACACTGTGGCATTTTCGGGTTTTGGGATTTTTGGTTGGTTGGTTGGCTTGGGTTTCGGGGTTTTTTTTGGTGTAGTATTAAGAAGGGTAAAGGAATGAGGCTGTTGTATATTCACTGCATGTTTTTTGCTATTTTGCTCCCATTAAAGCCACATGAGAGGAAACCAAGTTTCTCTAAAATGAGCCTCGCCAGCTGGGACATGACTGCCAGAAAGTCATTCCTCTGTAAGCAGAGGAAGTGTGTTATATCCATCTGCCTCATGGAAGTTTATCCTGAGTCCTGAGTTTATCATCTGAAAATCTGGTATTTAGCAGTCTTCTCTGGAAAAATTATTCTGAAAATTCTCCTAAAGCTAAGCTGCTACTATATTGTTCTCAACTACTGAGTCTCTCACTAGTAAGAAAACCAGATGTCAAAGCAAATCAACTGAAGAAACATGCCACATTGTAAGATAAAATAAGAATTGTTGTAATTTTTAAGCTAGATCTTAGAAACAGAACCTTCCCTAAACTGAATACAGACTAGAGAATACTGCTATAATGACTCGTCCAGAATTAATGACTATCTTTACTATAAACAAAGCAATAAAAAGTGTAACTGAGTACTTGTTCTTGTAATGTTTCCCAAAACCTGGAACTTCCTGCGTAATACTTATTTCCCAGTCTTCCAGGACATATTTGGGCACCAAAATTTGGGTTTCTGTCTTGGTTTAAAAGAGAGGTGCCTGCAAAGGAAGGCAGGAGCCTCCTCTGGAATGGAAAATGTAACCCCCTTCCCTCCGAATTATTATAATTTTGAAATTAAGGGGCTTTCAGGCAAAGATATGTGAAATAGGAATAACAGCTCTTTACTAGAATATATAACAAGGCAAACAAACAACTACTATGGCGGTAACAACAAACAGAACCAGGCACCCAGTGCCAGCCTCTCTCGGCTGTCGGGCCCTTTCCCCTTCGGTGCAGTTCCGCTCACAGCCGGCAGGGGCGCTGGTGGCTCCCGGCCGGGCAGGGCGGCTGCGATGGTTCCCCCGCGCCTGCAGGGGGCGCTCCGGTGGAAGCTCGGGGAGCACGCGGCTATGGCGGCTTGGCTGAGCCGGGAAGGGATGGGAGAAAGGCTTCACAAACCCTCTGGGGCAGCCGATCCCAGGGCCCCAGCAGGACCCTCGGAAGCAGCAAGATGGAACAGCAGGGACGAACACAAAATCCCTGGTGGTAGACGAGATGTATCAAACTCTGGAGCTGCAGTGGAAACCCCGGGAGGTCTGGGCAGGCAGGGGGTGTGGAGATACAGCGTAGTGAAGACTTGGAGTAGCGGCAAAGGAAAGGCGGGGGCAGGGCAGCTGCAGTCAGGCTCCCAGGAGGGCAGGGAGAGGTGGGTTTGGGATCCCAGGGTTCTCCCGGAGGCACCCCAGCAGATGGTGAAAAGGTCCCTCTTTTAGTGAGGTAGGGTGTTAGGGTCCCAGTGTAACAGCCGCTCCAGCGAGCAAGCTCCACTCACGGTACAAGAAAGGCGGCAGAAGGCAGAAGCCTGCAGTGGCGACGAATACTCCCCACAACGACAGCAGCCCCTCTCCCCTCGGAATGCAGGGAGAACAAGAGAGCTAGGGGCTGCACCCAACCTCCTTTTCCCAGTCCAAATCTCGCAGTGTCTCTGCCCCACACAAGAAAACCCGAGGTAAAAGAGAGTAGCCAGCTGGACCCCGCCCCCTGTGGCCAGGTCTTTTTGTCTCTTCTCTTAAGTATCCAGTAATTATTGTCCCCTAGCAACATGTATGGGGAAAATTCCTTAAGAGGAAAAGAAAAACAAAAGAACTCCTAAAACCCCAACAGTTTCTCATACCCACATATTATAGGTGATCAGCCAAGTTGCTATTTTACACTTACCGGACCTGATTCTATACTATTTGTAGCAACTATCAAACTTCGAAAGGTAACAATCAGGGCATCTTAAATTCCTATTCAGGGTATTAAGTGATCTCCAACTCATAACAAAGAGGTATTTTGAACCTGTTTTGTAGTACTTGTGTAATGTATGAAGCACTTTGAGGTTCAGCATTTCTTTGGAATACATAGCTGGTTGTGTTCAAGCACAAAGAAAACTGAAGAATCATTAAGGCTGGAAAAGACCTCCAAGATCATCAAGTCCAACCTTTAACTGAACACCACCTGGTCAAGTAAACCATAGCACTAAGTGGCAAAGACAATGCTGCTTACATCTGAGTTCCATAAAATCTCTATTTGAAGAAAACCTGAATGTTTTGATTTCCAAACAGGAAAAACACATTTCTGTGCTGTTGCTTTCTGCAGAATGCAATTTTTGGCCTGGTCTAGACCTTTTTTCTATGACTCTTCAAGTTTTCTTCTCCCAGGTTAACATATTCTGTTCAACTTCCTTAACTATTCAATATCATATCTATTCAATTAGAAGCCTCAATTTTTTTCCCCTCTTGTTATAGTTTTTTTAAACACAAGCATACTGTTTGACTATTTCTGAAGCTTTCCTCATGGCAAAACCTACATAAGCTACCCAAGAAAGATCAACATACCAATTCTTAAAAACCAAACCAAACCCAAAATACCCATTCTGGCCTTTATATGCGTTTGTGAAGTAGCCCTTCCTCACAGGTTACCACAAGCCTCCAGGAAAAACGTATGTGTGGAATTTTATCCCCCTGCAGACTGCTACATCCTGAGAATTAACTATAAAGCCTTTTAATTAGCGAGGCTGAAATATGAGTAACCTGCAAGCCATGAAATAAGCAAGTAATGCTGTGGAAAGCATTCAAGTCAAGACACGCGAATGACAGGTAAGTCACAGGAATTTATTCAGGCTAATAGCCTTTATTTTGCTTTTACCCAGGTACTTGGCTTCTTAACTGGACTGCTTTATCTTGATGTGGTCTACAGTTAAGCTCTATTAGTTGAGTAAGGAATGAGCAGCACCATGAAACTTCAGGGAGAAGTTATGCCTGGTGATTCTTTGCAGCCTGCTCATTGCACTTATATCGAGTGATAGGCACAGCTAGGTTTGCCTGCCTACTTGGTAAAGGATGACATGTGAGTTTTCCAAAGCTTGTGTGTTAGCACTTGCCACGCAGGCTGCTCAAGTCACTTTTCCACAAATGTTGTGAAGAGACTTCACTTAGGATGTTTTCAGGGAGAACCAAAAGGTATGTCTGCTCTGTAACTGGTACACAAGGCAAATGCCTGAAGGATGGGACATCAACTTTCAGCCCCAGCTCTTGACCTGGTTCCCAAGTATCTACCATGAAGAGGAAGGAAACATCAAAAATAAAAGCAAAGGAAAACCTAACCTTATTCTCCGAAGCAAAAGCATTTTGAAGAAACTTTGTCAGAGAAGGGTCCCGCCACTCAGATGAAAAGCTACTGTTTTACTTTAGAAACCGAGCATCTTGATAAGACTGGAAAGGCTGTGCTTGTTATCTAGTGCAGAATGAAAAGAAGTATTGAAGCCCCAGACCCTGGCATTCTCTAGCCAGGGCTGTTAGCTCACTGTTGTGCTGCTACAAAAAGCACATCCAAAAGCATGTACCTAGGCGCTGCTCCCCATTCCATTACTTCTGAGGACAATAGAGGATAAAACCAGAAAAGGGCTTTCTGAAAGATATGACTGCCTTTTGGGTGAATCAACTACAACCAATGCTTTAAAAAGCATAAATATATTTTAGAGATGATCAAGGAAAAAAGAAGTCACCACAAAACCAGACTAGGATCCATAGCTAAGAAGTTTAGGGGATTTCCTCATCACAATACTTGTGGAGTGGTAATGCACTGTAAATACAGTGTTAAAAATTACTGTAGCTCCACAGATATTCTTAGCACTCTAAGGATGGCCAGGAAAGTGACAGTGGAATCATATACAAGATAAACTGTAAGTAACCCTTACCTGCCAGCAGAAAAAAGCATCCTGGGAGAGAAAAAAAAAAATCAGATGGTGACAGTGTGATCAAACTGCACCACCACTGAAGTTTTACAGCAAACTAATTAATGATGCCTTCAGGGAAACAGATGTAAATTAGGAAGACAGACTATACATTTCCCTAAGATAGTCACTGTACGAAGGAATATGATCAGCTGGTCAAAATTACTCTGGATAAAGTAATGCAGCCTTTATTTAAAACCGATCCAGGTCAGTGATTTTGAGTTTTGAAACTCAAGACAGAGCAACTGAAAAGATACAGACTATGACTGATAAAAAGTCTGTAGACTACATTAAAAGAACAGTGACTCAGTGACTTACAAGCTCACTGCAGAAGTCACATCCTGGCATCAGAGCTAATCAAAACCCATGAAAAACGGGAACACAAACAACTGATGTCATTCAAATCCTGATTTTCTTGATAAACTTTAATCCAACAAACACCCACTACTGAACACTGCTCATCTAATTTATGCCCTCTGCCCCAGTGAACAGGGATTCACGTTAAGTCTTGACCTTGTGACTTGTTGGCATACATGTGGGGACAGGAATCTTGACATCTTCCCAGGCAGCAGGACATGAGACCCCACTTCCCTTGGTGATACAGTGGGACTTCAAGCTTTGAGCCTTTAGATAAGGAAAAAGAGGCACAGTGCTTTCAGTTGAAACTAATGCTTTTCTGTGTCTTATGCTTTCCTTACAAGGCACGGGAGGGGGATCTGTTCGAAGTTTCCCAAATAAGATGCTGGCTCTGTTGTTCTGCGTCACAGCGGTGTCTCCACAACAGTGAATCATGTCTTACATGACCCATGTCATGGCACAAGGATACACAAAATGGACTGGGGGTTCCAAGCCCGATACCTAGTGTGTGGTGTAGGGCATAAGAAACCTGCTGTTGCTGCCTGCTGGGGATGGCCCTGTTCCAAACCAACACTGAACCCACATAAGAGCATTGCCCAGGGAACCGCTAATATCCACAGGCCAGAATCATGCTAGGACACATGTTAACATCCTCAGCCTGCTCTAAAAATGAACATCCTAGTCTTGTCAAGCAGCATTTCACTGAGTGACACTGCTCCAGCTTTGGGCCCCAGTGCAGACACAGCATCCCAGTGTGGTTCTTCTCATCTGCCATGGGCTTCAAAACACTGCAAGGCAGCACCTGTGCTTTTTGGCACTCTCTTTTCCTGGTCAATCTCAGATCTTCTCTAAGGGTGATCCCAAAGCTCTATCACACCACCTCCATCTCACGGTCTCTCCTTCAAGGTATGCTTAGTACAAGCTCATTTGTGTTTGGAATGGTTGTTCTAGAATAAAGATAAATCTTTCTTGTGAGCATTTCACCTTTTTCTTCTGATACTTCAAAAAGCAGTATTTAAGAACAAACTCCTTGCACTTTAACTTCTGGGTTGGTTTGAAAATTCAACAAGAAATTTTATCTTCTGCACTGTTTATAGGATCGGTGGAAGTCTTACATACATTTTATAATTAAGACATTATATCTGGGGTGTAAGAACTGTTAATTTCTCTTTCTTCTCAGTGAAGACTTTTGTGTCAAGCCCTCTTAATAGTAGATGCTGTAACTCTACATTTGTAATAGACAGGTGTGATACTCCTTGAAACACATCTTTACTTTATATCACATTATTGCCCTGAAGCAGGTAAGAGTCAGGAACTGAGTTAATATGTGCTGGTGTTTCTAAATATATTAGTGGAATTTAAAGCTAGATATGGTGTTTAGATTTAGTTAAACAAGAGTGAAACTACCAACAACCATCAAATTTCTGTGATTTCTGAAGCTTATGGTGTGTCCCCCCCCAGTTTTTTCTGTTTATTACGTTATTACTAATTCAGACTAGAGTTGAATTGATCCATGACCAGGTTATTACACACGCAGAGACATTACACTGACTGAAAATTCTCCTTAATTCATCATTAGGAAGCACACTCACGTGCCAAATTTGAGCACACTTCTTCATCATATTACTCTGTTTGTCTTAAAAAATACAAAGATGATGACCATGACCAGTAGAAAATGCTTTCCCTGAGAGGACATCACTCTGCCTGGGTGCGTTTCTCTCCAATGTTTCATTCATCTGCCAAAAATTATCTGAGCATACTACACTTTATGGGCTTCCAGGAAAATGTGAAAGATAAGTGAATTACTTCTGCTGAGATTGCTAACTGAAAGCAAACCAAGAGCAGCATGTCCTGCTCTGCTTGGATCCTTCCCTCACAATTTTCAGCCTTGGATTGTCCCTTGGCAGTGGGAAAACAGCTCTTAAACTCACACGCAACTGAGGCAACCTCTAAAAACTGTAAATATATTACTACTATTATTTATTATTATTAAGTTGCCCAATATGACACTCTCATACCCCCAATGGTATCTCAACAAAGTCTCATTCTTCTCTGCAGATGATCAAACCTTATTATGGGCTCTAGGAAAACCATGTGTTTCCACACATCAGCGACTCACCACTTCAACTCCTCCTGCATATTATCTTCCTCCAGAACAGCACAATCAGAATCAGAACTATGATGACTACTAAAATCACCACAATAATCACCAGCCAAAGCAATGACGATCCCTCTTCTGTGAAAACAAAACAACAAAAACCCACAGCAAATTAAGCTAGTTTATAGAGAAAAAAGCAAAATGAGCCAGGAGAATGTCTGATTAATGACAGTGGTTCCTCTGATATGGTTAAAGGTATTGCTAAGATACATGAAAGCAGAAATTGCTCAACGGAGAGAGTAAACCTATGTATCTTCAAAACCAAAACTACTTGCCCAAACGTGAAGAAAAGATGTGCTCATGGCAGAGAAAACTGCCATTCCCATACCTGATACTGTGGTTGGCATACATACACAAGCAGAACTTCATACAAGTCTTGAAAATTTCAGAAGAGTTTTCTTGTTCACCCAGAATTTTATTATTTTTACTTTTAAACACGTAACACTCTTGAAAAGGTGACATTAATTTTAAGAAGACAGGCTATGTTTTGCTGCCTGCAAGTAGCTCTACCCAACAGCTGAGCATAAATGTTCCTCTCTGGTTAGACACAAGCCACTTCATTTGACTGCCATTAATCAAAATGCTAATACAAAGGCTCATTTCAGTGTTCACTGATATTAGCTGGAAAACTGTATGACTTAAAATTTGACTCAAGCCCAAATTCTTATGTCTTTCAACAAAGATACGTTGAACTATTCATTTGAACTTCTCATCCTCTAAAATATAAGACTGTTAAAACAACAAGCTGTTACCTGATTTTTTACCCACTTAGCAAGAAATAACAACTGTCTTAGGTCTGTGCTTTCTGAGATACACATTTTTTTTTTTAAAGACCAAAACAAAAGAATGCTGGAGACAGGACAAAAATATTAATATGCTTTTTCAGTTAATGTAATTCAGAATGAAGAACTAAATTGCTTTTGAATGTTTAGAGAACAGATACTAAAAATCAGATCCTGCTCTTTACTATTCCTATAACAATCACTTCCTGAGCCTGTAATTTCAGAATTAACCCACAGCTACAAGCTGCTTTTCCTGTCTTGCTAATTTACAAGTGGTCTTTAATTTAAAGCTCTGGATTTAGAGACATGTGAATTTTAGATCACCCAAGTCAATGCTCCTAGATGAACTAAGAATGGCACTTTAGCTTTTCATGCTTCTGTTCCTTATCTGAAGAAACAGGGTGAAAGTCTTTCCAGCAGAACAGAATGTTGGAAGAAGAAATAAATTAACACTACAAGATACTCAGAAGTTACATTAACGTATCTAAGATTTATGTATGAACCAAATGTAAGTATCTTCAACTGACTCCCTCCCTGTATGGCTGAAAGTACTATTCCTCCCTGACCATTACTGCAGTGCACATGTGCCTTAGCAAAAAAATCAGAGAAACTGGAACATCATATACAGGTTAAATACAACAAAACATGCAGTAAGTTGAACTGAAACATTTGATTCAGAGACAGTTTGCTATGAATTTCAAAACTTCAGAGTTCATCAAGCAACCCATAGAGTTTCTACTCATAGTATATCAGCTGACATATTTATATTTATTTGTAGGCTGTTAAAAAAAAATTATGAAGGCCTACTTGGAAACCTAAGTTCAACTTGCTGCAAAATGCATGGTACCTCTAAACCCCGTATCTCCCTAGCCGATTAGTCTGGCTTTTTTCCTCTTGGATAGGATTCCAATATGTTATTACCTCAAAGACAGGTTATTACCTAAAGGCAACAATGGATGCAAACAGGATTTCCTGACATATACACCTCTCATTCCCTCCACTTCCCAGAAGATTCCTACCCAAACATGCTACTGCAAAACATGGAGGCCAAGAGAATGCTAACAAGTTGCTTGCACTGCCTACCTACCTCCTTTTATTTTCACAGGCAATTCAATTTTTTCATTTGTGTTGTTTACACTGCAGGTCAAATCCTGTGCACTGATGCTCTGAATGTTGTAGATTTCCAGTTCACTGGTGATGGACACAATCCCATTTTTGTGCTTGACCGTCTTCTGTGTAGGAGTAGAATTGAACAGGTTGTTCCAGGTGATGGTGGGTTCTGGGAGGCCATCAGCATTACAGATGACTATCAAATGACCTTCAGAAATGTTGTAATGGACAGATGCATTGAGACCTTCCAACACACAAAACGAGACAAGTCATCACCACAGTGAGCACCTGGTCATAAGCAGTAGTAGCAGTCTAACCATTACAAATCAGAGCAAAGCTTACTGGATTTGCACTGAGCCCAATGGCAAGGAATGCAATAAGAGTTCCTTGGGTCAGGTCCCCTCCATCCCCCATACTGAAGCTATATACCCCAAAGATTTCCCTCAACCTGAAATCCAAGTATTAAAATAATCTGTTACGTAAAATCATTTCTTGGTCCTATCTACTAATTCCCTATTAATGGTAGGGTTTGGCAGAGCAGCTCACAGCACTGGGGTTGTACCTTGCAGCAAAAGGAAACTGCAACAGGCAATGTTGGTTTACCCAAGTTCCAGTTGGGACTGATCAAGGATTTACAAAGATCCCACTCCTTGCTTTTCAGCTGCTACTCACGGAATAACAAGCAAGAGCCAAAATGACCACAATAGTCTTGAATATGACCCACAGAGTTTTGCTCACAGCAATAGTGCTCTGTTTCTACATCATGTTTCACCAAGGGATGCTCCTATCACTGCAGTTCTTGAATCTGCTCAAGGAAATACTGTGGGTGAGAAAACACCTCTTATTTCACTAGAAACATATCCCTGCAGAGAACCTCACCAAAAACACTCAGGCAGGTATCTCCCGAGAGGGCACCAAGAGGGTAAGCATTGAAGAGACACTTGTAACATCCTGAATCATCCATTCTAGCATCCCAAAAAGTTATGCTTGTCTTGTTGTGTTCCAAACTTGTGAAATTCATTCTGTCTTCATAGGGCTTGTGAATCTTTAATCCGTTTGTTTCACTGTATGTAGCTATATTATCATGTAATTCTTCTGAGTCCTTTTGCCATGTCACTTGCAGAACATCCATGGATTTTGTCAGGGCACAGCTCAGAGTCACACTGTCACCCACTCTCACTTTTGTGTGTTTAGCCTGTGGAACCACTACAGTGATAGTAAACAGTTAATGATATGGGCAGGTATCACACATATTCAGAAGCCTAATGTCGATTCTAAGGCCTGGATTACCCACAGACAAAACTCCTTCAGTTACATATTGTTTTTATGGCTTTCCCCTACAAAAAAGTCCATCTCTGCATACTCCTAGAAATCAATGAAGTTATGTTGATTTACACTCGCTGAGGCTTTAGCTTTCTTCTAAGCTACTTAAAAGAAAAAAAGATGTACTTATTTCTGTACCCGCATCTGCAGACTTCCCTCTTAAGTTTTATTGAATCAGCTCATGGCTTTCTATTCTCAGCAAATACTCAATTTTTGCTTCCTAAGAGTTAGAGGAAGATCAAATGCATAAGGGAAGCACACACCAAGCCATTATTAGAGAAGTAAACAGCAAAATACCTTAAAAAGTCTTTCTGAACTGTAGTTTCACAGTTCATTTGAGATGGAGGGAAGTAAGTTCTTCAGGGAATGCCCCACTCTTGTCAACACAGGTTAACAATGGTGTCCAGTGTCACTGTAGATACTGGATGCTTCTTGTCCCTCCCATCTCTAAATGCTGCTCCAGGAAGTTTTGTGTCACAACTACCAGCTCCATATCTCTGTCTCAGCTATGTAGCATGCTAAACAGCACCAGCAATCTGTATTTCACCTACTCTTGTCTCTTACTTTGTTGAAGCCCCAGAAATCTCAGAAATCTGAAACCAGTTCCCCAAACATTTTCAAGCAGATTTCAGGAAATTCAACTTACCATTTGCCTTTCCAAGCCCAGAACATGCCAAACACAAAACCAGAACTCGTAAAGTCATTTTGGAATTTACCTGAAGAAAGATAAGGAGAGATGACAGATCATCTTCTGGTGATATTGTACGGCTGCAAAAATTAACAGTAGATTTGTTATGTGAAAAAGAACGTAGTTCCGGGGTCAGACAGCAAGATTTGACAAGTCTTATTGCCCTGTTTCCTACAACTGAATTGTAGACCTGCCTGGAGCTGAAGTTGATGTTATATTCAAGTGGACACATTATTTTGCAAAAAATACCTCTGTTACACACTCTGCCCATGCTGAGTTTTTTGCCAATGCCTGCAAAACTAGCTGATGCATCTTGGGACCATCTTCTGTCAAGAATGTAAGCAAAGCCAAGCCTTATAAAGACAACATGCAAAAAATAAAAGAGATAATCAACTGCAAAGCATTTTCTATATTACACAGGTTAAAAAAAAGGAGGGCTGGCAAATAAATAAATAAGAGGGGGGAAAAAAGTATTTAAAACCAGACTGTGCTAAAACAACTCCTGATATAACTCTCCAGTTACCAAGCGCAAACAGACACCAAGTTGTTATGCGTGGCATCAGGAAACAAGAACCCATCAGCAACGAGCCCAAATGAAAAAAGTTTTGTGTAGTCAGATATAGCATGGCTATAAGAAATTCAGATAGATATTCCTACAAACATGCAGAAATCAAGGGCCAGCACAGCAAGCAGAAACTACCGAGTTACAGAATTGTTTATAAAGCAGTGAAAAATATGCCACACCTGCAGGCAAGCAGAGTTTTCAATAACAACCCTCTGCCTCACTGATTTAGTACGCGTTAAAGCCCTTAATGCACCATCGCACCCACCCGGCGTAGCTACAAGCATTCACACAATGAGGAACGAGGCTATACCGGGTAGGTACACGCAGTAGCTGTACCGGGCACAGAAAGAAAACAAAAATCACTTTAGGTCACAACCTCAATTACGGGTACTGCAAGGTGGGGAGATAAAAACCAAAACGAACAGAAGAAGAAGAAAAAAGGCGTTAAAGATTGGGGCAAGTAAAGCGCAAATCCTTTACTACGCCTTCCCAAGCCACACCTCGGAGGGCTCCTGAGCCACCGGCTGTGCCGCTCCCTGGACAAACCGCTCCCCCGCCACTTTAATTTTAAAGAAACTGTCACCCTACCGGCGTCACACCAGGGTTCCGAAGGCAGCTGCTGACGGAGCCCGGCAACTGGAGGACCCTCCGGCTAAGAAAGACGGACGAAGGGAACGCGAGCCGCGGGCGGTGGCTCCAGCCTTCCGTGCCCCCGGCGGGGTCCCGCTCCCGGCAGTGGCAATGTCAGGCTGACCCGTGCCCGGCACCCACTGCCCACCTCCGCCCGAAACCCTCCTCAGACCTGGGAATGCGACCGGGGAAGGCGGCGAAAGGGATGGTTGCTCACGGCCAAGTACATGGAAGCAGGGAAAAAGATGGAATGTGAGCCCCGCGGAGGCGGGAGCCCCCACGCCTCGCCCCCCCGCGTCACGGTCTGTCCCTTGTCCCAGAGCCGGAGCTGGCAGTGTCCCGGTACAGCAGCGAGCGCCTTATTCAGCCAGCGGTAACATGTCCCTCGAGGGTATCCATAACAGCCCAGTAACAAATTTTGGGCTATATCTCTTATATAATTGGGAGTAGTCTTATTTTGCTTTCACCGCTGCCTTCCTGCTGGGTGGAGAGAAAAAGGGGCAGCAGAAGTGATACTGGGCAATCTCGCTGCCATCTTCCTGTCCTGAGATCAGGATTTTCCACTGATAAAACTACAACAGGGGTAACTTATCAGGCCTTGCCACAGGCTTGACAGAAACAACCCATTTCCCAGCCTGATTAATTAGGAACAGCATTCTTAGTGATCAATACAGGACATTCAGTATCTGCCTTCTTCAGATGCTTTCATACACATGCACATGTTCATACACTGTTCATATCAGTTGCAATATTTATCTTGCCAGGCTCTAGAAGGTCTCCTGTTTTAAGCTATCATTGCTCACAGGAAAAAGCAAACAGCACAATTTCAACTCCTTGCCAAAATTAATTGACAAAGATGCCCACATAAACCCAGAAACTCGTTTAAGACACAGATGTGTGGGACCATGTGGAGCAATCTATTAAACTGTCTTAAGGAAGAAGGTGATGTTTGTAGCTTTCCCAGGTCATCCCAGGCTCACCATGCATTAACTTTGCCTGTCCTGCTGCTCTCAGTACCTCAGTGCACAAAGGAGCACCTTCTGACCTGTAGAAACAGAAAGCTTCTGCTGCCTCCAACAGATCAGGCCTAACTCATTGCTGGCGTCTGGAGGTCAAGGCAGTGTCTCTTCCAGATGGGTAGAGGTACCCGGAGACATCTTCCCCACCACCGTGCTTGATTCAGTGCAGCCTTTTTTCCCTGCCAACTAACTAACCAAAGCCCCTTGGCTTTTCAACAAAATTTCAACCTCACCACTACCTTTATTTCCACCTTTTTTTCTATTTCCTAGAATTAATCAGTATGTCTTAAATCACTTAAATTTCCCTCTGCCAGCCTTCCCCTTTTTGTTGTCTCTAAAACAAGCCAGCAACTAACTCCCCAGTTGTTTGAGACTGATGTACCTACACCCTTCACACTCTTTTTGTTTCAAAGAGAAAAATGTGTTAATAACTTTCCTGTGCTCACCTGCCTTCACTATAGCTGAGGGGATTTTAGAGGGAACTCCAGAGGACTGCCCACTGCACAGCTTAGAATAAATTTATCCACAAGTGCCCTGTGCCATCAAAGCAACAAAAGGAGGAAAATCCCAGTGAAATCTTCCTGCTCTTATTTCATGAAAACAAAGGGGACTTTTGGGGGATTTGAGCGATATATTACAGTAACTCACATCTACTGAGGTGGATAATGTCTGTATTTAGGCAAATGTTATTACTTCTTCAGTGGGCTGGAGAAACCTAGAGAAGAAAATGATGAAAGGGTCTGGAAAACAAGAGGGCTGCTTCTTTGGAAGAGAGGGAATAAATTAGAGCTAAACAGGGAAAGGATGGTACTGAAGTAGTAGATAAAGACCAGAGGTAACCTCAGGACAGACAGAGGCAAATGAAAACTACTCCAGACAAACCAGCAATGGTGAAAGATTCAAAATAGTTTTATATTTAGAAGAGAACAAGGCACAAAAATTCCCTTCTGCCCTATTCTGTGTTCTTATGTCAACTGTTTTTTTTTACAGGAACCTGGCTCAGCTCAGCAATCTTTGCCAAGTTTTACAAGGTTCTTTGTACATTACCTTCACTGGAGCTGGTGGCAGCCAAGGTGACACAGACTCTCTGGGATGATAAAACCTTTGAAATTAGCAAGAAAGAGAGTAAGTAGAAAGCTCTTGTCCTAAAACCCAGAGAGGTCTTTGTTCTTCTTTTTTTTTTTTTATTTATTCAGCTGTAATACACCCTGCATGCTGGTGAAAGAAACAATTTAAAATTCATTCTGTCACAAATGAGGTCTATTCTTTATTCTTTCCTCTGCCTTCTGGGTGGACACATTCCACTATTAATATACTTCTTCATTCTTTCCTTGATTTCTGGACTACTGATCTCTTACAAGCAGAGCCATTTGAGCCACTAGCCAGCAAAACCTGTAAAGGCTTAAGGCAAATATATGATACACCTGATCCAAGTTGCCATTCTTTAACGAGGAAAAGGAAAAAAAAAAAGGATGAATGGAGTCAGTGACACGGATTCCAGTAAAACCAAACACAGGGAGTTTTATAGGAATTAGTGCCTGCTGGGAACTTAAAGCATCTGCTCTGCTGATTCAACTCCCTTCTGGCTCTGCACATATCAATAAGCACACCCCCCTTAATTATCACGCTCAAGCAGTGCATCTTCAAGCCGTAAATGCTCACATGGGTCTACTAGAAGGTCTAGCCTAGTCCAGAGGATCGGCCATCAGCTGTCATTTGCTGGTGATTTAACCACACGATCATAGAAAAATGACATCTCTCTCTCAGGCTTACTTCTATACAACAAGCAAATGTTAAATTGTTTGAAGTTTGAGATCCTAGCAATTCTCCAGTGCAAACTGCACAAGATTTTCCAGTAGCAAGTTAGCCATGTGGGTGGGGATAAAAGCACAAAAAATTTCTGGAGTCCCTTTCAGTGTCAGTTTATCAGTGTATAAGGGGAGACTGGATCGAGGAAGGGGAGCACAAGGCAGAACAACGGCAAGGAGTGGGTGTGGAATTGGAAGAAGAAGAAAGTGACCACGGTAATGAAAGTTTTAGCCCATAACAGGGCCGATAAGGGGGGCAGGGGGGCACAGAGGTAGTACATGCCCCACTATAAAAAAAAGGGTTGAGGGGGTAAGGGGCGGTTGGAGGTAGCTGCTGTGTACCCCAAATTGTCTCTTGAGAGAAACGATTCAGGTGCAGTCAGGCTGCTAGCATCTACTCCTCCTGCCCTGCGCTGCTGTAGGCGCTGATGGAAGACATCCCCACACCCAAGTTGGATAGCTCAGTATTACCAGAGACAAGGAGCCAAGGAGGGCAATCCGCTGCCGATGTTCCACAGACAGGGCTTAATTCACCCGCCGAGACGGCCACGTGGAAAGAGGACAGCATCTTCGGGGTTCCCCTTACATAGAGTTCTATGGCCAATAATCTGAGAACACGGGGGGGATACAGGGCGGGCCCAGGGAACGGAGCCAATGGGCAGGGCAGGGGCGGAGTGGGGTACCAGGTGCAGGAAGCAGGCGCACAGACTGCTGGGAGAGGGAGTTCTTATACACAGACTGGGGGCGTAAGGTTACATTTCATCCACAAGGAATTATGTGAGAGACTTTTCCTTTACAGGGGTGAGAAGGTATTTTTCAAATACCTGAGTTTTTCCACCAGCCGGTCTCAGCCCCTTTCGGGCTCTCTGGCTCACCAGCTGGCCCAGTGACCCCAACACCCCACTGCAGCAGGTGGTAGGAGCTGAGGAATCCGTAATTGTTAAGGTGTTGTGTGTAGATTTGTTTTACAAACACACACAGACACACACACACACACGAAGTGTAACTTGTTATTAAGGGGTCCTTAAGTGATTTTAGCTTTAGAGAAAGAGCAAGAAAAAAAAGCCTAAACATGCTGCTGGGCTTGTAGTATTGGGAAATGCTGTATGAAGTACGGTCATGGAAGAGAAGGGTTGAGAGGGACCGTGAGGGTCCATGAGAGGCCACAAGGGGATAGGAGGGGCTGACAGAGTAGATGAGGTTGCAGCTGGGGACTTTTCTCCAGCTGCAGGCAAAAGAGGCCTAAATGAGCAAGTTGATGGAGGAGTAGAAGAAAGGATTTTGGGTTTGGAAACCGATGAAGGGTTTAGTCCCATAGAATGAACTTGTAGGGAAGACCCAGAGAAAGTTGTGAAGGTATGTGATGATTTGATATGTTATTCCTAGGGATTTGAGTAAGTTACAAGCAGCATGGAACACGTACAATAATTAGGAGTGAAAGCTGTCTTAGCAGAACAAAGCCCAATAAGGGGGGGCATCGTAGGAGAGAGGCAGAGAAGAAATTACAGGCAGCTGTACAGAGGTCTGTGTGCTGTTTATTAAGAGAAGGGCCACTGGAAATGGGAATGTCTGTGGGAAAGGGACAAACAGATGCTGCTGGACCCTGGACTTCACCCAAGGGTCCTGATCAGGCAGGAAGGCTCCAGATGTTAGAAGATGTGTGATGGGGACTGGGTGTGTCATCCCCAGCTG
This sequence comes from Ifrita kowaldi, assembly GCA_013398055.1. Taxonomy (NCBI): domain Eukaryota; kingdom Metazoa; phylum Chordata; class Aves; order Passeriformes; family Cinclosomatidae; genus Ifrita; species Ifrita kowaldi. The sequence goes on from VZRS01013543.1 coordinate 129,344, forward strand.
AACCTCTGGTTACATTCACGCTGGGGAATGACAAACAGAATTTCTTAGTAGGTACTGGAGTGGTGTATTTGGTTTTAAATAGGCGTAAAGGAAAATTTAGTCAGGAAACAATTCATGTTGGTGTGACAGAGCAAAAGGAAAATCGGCCTTTCTTTCAACATTAAAATTTGGAATTGGTAAATGGGTGTTAGCCCATCAATTTCTTTATATACCTGAATGTCCCATACCAATACTAGGAAGAGATGTATTGAATAAATTAAAAGCACAAATTACATTTGAAAAAGAAAAAATCCAAGTTTCTGGCTGCAGGCTCCTCTGTTACAATGAGCTGGTTGGTTTTGTCCTGAGGCTGAGGTATTGGTGCAACACTGCAGAGGCCTGTGCCTGCTCAGGTGAACTGTTCTGTGGAAAGGCTTCACCTCGTAACTCGAAGGGTACTTGCAGTTTAGGAGATTTGCTGTTTCACATGGGCAAAGGAGTCTGGGCCCGGAAAGAAAGGAGGCTATCTGTCAGACTCCTGAGCCCCTTTCTGAAAAAGAACTGAGCCTGAATGCAGGAAAACGTTTCAGGAATTGAAGCATGCTCTATTGACTGCTCCTGCACTGGGACTACTGGACTTAGGAAAACCTTCTGAACTATTTGTGCATGAAAAATTCCACTTGGCATTGGGGATATTGACACAACAGCTGGCATCCTAGAAGAGCAAAGGATGGTCAGCCTGCCTCAGGACAGTAGTGGCAGCAGTCCTCCAAATCCAGGAAGGAAAAAAATTAACCCCAGGGCAGCAATTGACTGTTTTTTGCCCTGTACAGTTGTAGTGGTGTTGGAACAAAAAGAAGGACACTGGTTGTCACTGACACTGAGTTAAACACAAATTTAAGTACAAACAATCTACAAAACCCCCCACATAAATTCTTTAGCTAACTAGGACATGACTCCTTACAAAGTTCAGGGGACTTCAAGATTCTTGGCTAAATGAGATAAAATTCCTTTTCACTAGAGGGTACTGTATGCTTACCACAGACAGTGCTCTGCGCTGAGGCTGCACCACCACAGAAGCTGTCAGAGGAGCCTTTGCAAATACATGGGAAGCACATCTCTGAAACACCTCGTGTAATGACACACAGGGCTGGAGGGGAACTTTCCCAGATCAAGGCCTCAAAAAAAAAACCAATTTTTTTTTTTTTTTCTCCTAAATACCAGTCTTGGTCTGGTTCTGTTGGTCTTGGCCCATCCACAGCACAGATCCTTCTGCCTGAGAGACATCAAAGAGCATCCTGGGACATGTCCCCTACTCACCGGCTGGTGTGGCTGGAGCCCTGCTGGCCCTCACAGGCTCACCCGTGCTCGCTCCCGGTGCCACACCAGGGACACACAGGCTCTGGCCCTGGTCCAGGCTGGTGGCTGGCACTTGGCCTGTCTCACTCAGGTCTCCCCAGCTACTGGCACACAGGGCCCCTGGTTCTGGCCCAGCTGCTGACATCAGGGCTCCCTACACACATGCACACGAGTTGGGGGTGTCCCTCACCCAGGAGAAGAGTTAGAAATGGAGTTTAATGAGAAGACAGGACAGACTGTGGTGACAGGGCACTGGGCCAGCCCAGACAAGTATAATGACCAGCCTCCTGCAAAAATGAAACCAGACCCTTTTATTCCATCATCCATCCATTTTCCCAGGCTTTTTATTCCCAGGTGCCCTTGATTCCTCCCTTTCCCACCTTTGTCTCCTTCCCTAAGAATCCCATAACAGCCCAGTGCAATTCCCAAATGCACTTCATTTGCATGGCATCATGTGTCTATAGCCCTGAGGCAGCGATGCCCTGAGTTCAGAAGGTGCTCCACTGATGGACTCATCTGGATGGGTTTCCCACACAGACCCTAGGGCTTAGGATCTCCTGGGACTCCCCTGGGAGGGGCCTGGGCAAGCTGCCCCTTCCTCTGAGTCCTTAGTGTGGGGTCCTGTGCAGCCCGTGGGCCCCTGTGCTCCTCGGGGCGTGTGGAGCTGGCTGGTGTCTGTCATTCCTCTGCTGGCCTGGGGTGTCACCTGGACTCCCTCACGTGCCACTGCCTCCCTGTCCTGCTTCACAGGAGAGCAGCCAAGCTCCTGGATGGATAACCCAGCAGGTCCACTCTTCAACTCACTTTGGAAGCTGCTGTTCAGGTTCTCTGTTTCCTCCAAAAACAAGCGCCTCGAACTTTTTCTCAATCCCAGGTTTCTATTCCGCCTTTTGTGTAGTGTGGAGCCAGGTGTCTGCTTCTGCAAGAGACCCAACAGAGTGGTGTGGCAATCACTGCAGAGCTCTACACTACCTGGCAGAGAGAAGTGATGAGTAGACAAAGGCATTCCCAGTTACAGCACAGGACCACCAGGAGCTGGCAGGGAAAACAGGGAACACATGGGATGTCAGAGCAAAGTGTCTAGGGGGAGGAATTCCCAGCTGTGACCAATTACTGGTTCTGTCTGTGGATGCCAGCAGCCCTCCAAAGCACCTTTGTGTCTGCACCAGGAGGAGGGCAGGGCAGACCCTTCCCAGTGGGGAAACTTCTGTGTGAGGCTGCTCTTTACAGCATCCAAGCTCTGCAGGGCTCCCTGGCCTTGTCCAGAAGGGACATCTCATCTGCCCTCCTGGATGCTTCCAGTGCCTCTTGCATGCTTTTCCACCTAAATAACTTTGACTAACTTTTCTGCTGCACCCTCCAGCCCAGCGGTGCAAAACATTAAGCAGTTTTTCCTGATTGTTGCTGGAGGTTAAATGGGGCACGTGTTGTGTCATCTACCCGGTGTGGCTGTCCCACGCAGCAAAGACACGGCAGGAGAAACAGAGACCCCTAATGGAAGATGTGAATAATCACTAAAGCCTTGGGGGTTTGTGTTACCTCGTTTTGGTAAGTGATGTGCTGCTCTTTTGGTGTGTGCAGGCGCTCAGAGGCTCTGTCACCCAGGTGTCGCTGTGAGCCTGTCTCCTTTGCAGGAGTTGTGGGTGCGCCGTGTGTCTTCTGCCTGGGAAAAAACCACAGCATCAATTAGTCCCATGATGCTTAGTATGCCTCTTGTCATTTGGAGTGAATTGTGCTATTTTAAAGATGCTGTTACGAGCTGGATGAGTTTCCAGAACAGATATATAAAAATGCCCAGAAGAAAGAGAAAGGCAAATTGCAAGGTGAACAGAGGCAAGCCACATTTGCAAGAAAATGGAAACTATTCTTACCTGTTCCTTCTGCTGTTATTCAGTTGCACGCCACAATAGATCAAGACTGATAAGAGTGACACAGCTGTTAATATTGATGTGATGCTGACTGTGCTCTTCTGAACATCTACAAAAAGAAACCAGTAAGTTCACACAGAACACGAAGTGATGTCAGCCTGTTTCTGGTGTCCTCTTCCAGGGGCTGGGACTGAGAGTGCAACATTCAGCTTTTTGTGCCCATTTATTCTTTGAAGGAGAGAAAGGAGCACTGCAACAATATAACTCTACCAAAGGTCCTCTACTGAAGGATTGTTTAATGTTTTTAAATATATACTGATAATGTCTCCCACTTCCCTGGTATCAAGGGTATCAAACCCCAGAATTTTTACTCTTGATCTGTTTGTGATTCTCTTTCTGTTGAAAGAAGTCTTATCACAGGAGAAGTGTCCCATCCTTCCTGACACATCCTCCAGCAAGACAGTCTATGAGAGCCTGCTGTGCTGGTAGCCTCCAGCTGTGGGTACTGCTGCTCTAAATAAATCATTAAGTAGAAATGTAGACATGCAGAGCCATACATACATGTGCATGCACAAATATACATATTTATCCCATCTCTATCTGCACACATCCACCACACACATCCAAAGGTAATACAGGGAGGAGTCTTCTGGTGGGTTTCAAATCCTGAAATCTTCATCTAGCATGAGACCTGGCCTCAGAGAATGTTGTCTAGCAAGACCTACGTAAGTACAAGCTGCCCTCCCACAGTTGCACATCCTTCCCTAAGCACACCCCACTACACGTTACACATCTCCACACAACTGCAGCCTACCTTCCCCTCCTTTTTCCAGGTGAAGTGCCTTCATTTCCCTTCCTTGTGGGTGGTCAAGGAGGCAGAACAGGGCATGGGGGTGGTTGGCAGGGAAGATGAGTCTGCTTGCCACGGTTACTGTTCCGTTTGTGTTTTGGACGTGGTGTATTTCAGGTGTCTCCTCCAGGCCCCTGTCATGCAGCCATGTGATGTTGGGGGCAGGCTTTCCTGTTGCTGAGCACACTGCAGTGAGGAGACCCTCAGTGCGCAGGAGGGGATGGAATTCCACTGTGAGCTCAGAAATTGCTGGCGGCAAAAGGAGAAGGTGCTTTTTACACTCTGTGGTGAGTTTACAGTCAAAGCTGGGTGGGTTTATCTCTCTGTACAAGGTTTTTATCCAAAAGCATCTGCTGGCTTATTTGCCTTCACTTCCCTTGAGGAAAGTGTTGCCTAGAAAATAGAACCGATCTTCCCAAGCAATGTTAGAGTGAATATAAAAGCAGATTTTTACTTGAAAGCTTTCAGGTATACAATATGGCAAAAACCACATGTGGAACAGTAATTCTGCAATTTTTATAAGGACAATCAATTAGTATACCTGTCATCTCTTGTCCAATTAAAAGGTTAGTTGGTTAGGTCATAATTCCGGTGTGGCAATCTGAACACTATCCACCAAGGAGATGCCGCTGCATGGAAAATCTCCATGTGGTGGATAGGGTAACGACATCCCCATCTCGTGACTACATCAGACCCGAGCCGAGTGCCAGAAAGAGAGAAGGTGTTAGTGCAAAACTTACTTTGGATGTTGAGGCGTATGTCTTTCCTGATGGAGCCATGACGGAACACATTGAAAATGCATCTGTAATAGGACTCATCGTCAAGTGTGAGATTTTGGAGGGTGAACGCTGAGGCCTTTGGGGTTGCTCTAGTGAAATGCACCTTCTTCTGAAATGACCCTATCAGCCTCAGCCCGTGTATTGGGCTGTAGGTGGCCATGTTCTGGAAGGAAGTGCCATTTCTCTTTTGCCAGGTGACTTGCAAAACATCCACCCAGAGCGAGAAGTTGCAATAGAAATTTGCCTCTCCCCCGAGGGCTGCTACGATGATGGTATCAGATTGGATGGGTTCCTTCAAAGCTAGGAACAAAGCAAACCCCAAAATCAGGGCAGGAGGAAAAGCAATTCACTCAGGGAAGCCCATAGTGCCTTGAAACATCCAGTCCCATTGTTCCCATCTGGCAGAACACTGGAGTAAGGAATTCCACCACGAGGCTGTGTGGCACACCGGGAGATTTCAGACACCCTGTTGTCACAGGTGGCCATCACACCATTATCCTCTGCTGTCCAATTCCATGGAGAGGAGGAAGGCAGCATGGAAACGGAGGACAGGCAGGCTCTTTAGCAAGCACAGCAACCACCCAGCAAAACCAGCTGTGACTCCCAAGAGCACCCCTGGTCCCCTCTTGCCGGCACGGGCAGGGCTGTGGGGAGGCAGAGCAGCCCAGGGCAGCCAGGAGGCAGCACGAAGGGCTGCAGAGGGATATGCCCTGCTCCAGCCTCTCCCCAGAGAAGCGTGCACCACCCAGACATGGACACTGGAAATGCAAACCTGCCCCATCCCCCGTGCTGAGGAGTTTAGCAGCACCAACAAAGAAAGGGAATATCCAGGCAGAGCACACAGCTTGTGAGCAAAGCCAATGTGCCCTGTGCTCTCTCTGACCCAGCCTTACCCAATCTGGCTGCTGCTGCTGCCTCATGCCCAGCTTACTAGCTACTGTTCCAGTCACCATGTAGTATATTTTAGTCAGCATCGTATCTGTATCTCCCTGCTTGCTAGGAAAGGCTGGTGCTGCTCCAGAGTTAAGCTGGTGTGGGAAAAGGGTGCTCCACTCACCCATTGCTGGTTCCACTTGCTGGCAGCCTCCACAGAGCAGCAGGAAGCAGATTTCAGCCCAGAAGAGCAGGGGGGAAATCATTGTGGGATGAAGCAATTGCCCAGGAAAGCGAATCCCTTTCCCCATTTCCTTCAATGGCGGGCTGGCATTCCCAGGGAACCGTTGAAAATTCTGGCGCCTTTTTTCAGCACGCTGCTCGGTGGCCAATCAGCAGCACCCCTGGTCAATCATTGATCATTATTGTGCCCTGCCTGCCAACAGCACCGGCTACCAGAGATGGAAACAAACAGCACTCACTCTTTTTTTTTTTCTCTTTTTTTCCTTCTTCTGCAAAGTTTGGTGGTGTCCCTTGTTCATCCTATCCTGGTGATTTGCTAGGAGGCATCACAACCACTACTTGCACCTCTGGAGGTGTAAATGTGGGATCTTCCTGGTATGTGTGGGAAGTGTCTGATGAAGAGGGAAGAAACAAGGGGCCACAGGCCCTGACAGACCCTGTTCCCTTTCTCTTTGGCAGGAAAGGGATGGTAGGAAGGGAAGTGCCTGTGGATTACTGCCTCTGAGGCTTGCTGGACATCACGCTGAGTGCCAATACTGGAGTCCTCAGGGAGATCACTTTCCTCCCTTGGATGTGGTACAGAGGAGTCCCAAGCAAGAGCGGGAGATGATTCCCCATCAGGAGAGCAGTGTGGAGACGCCTGCAGGTGCCACTGCTTTGGCAAAACCCACAAGCAAACCAGACCCCCCAAGTGGATTGTGAAAGGAGTCATTGCAGGGAGCAGGTTTGGCTGAAGTCTCCTCACCCCAGATACGTTTGCATCTGATATAATTCCAGCTAGGGAAAGCCAGGGGTGTGCCGATGCTCTGGTGCACAGAGGCGATGCCCTGTGCCCAAGGGGTTCACTGTAAAACTGCACAGTGCAGCTCCTGCCCCCATGGCAACCCAGAGCTGAGATCAAGCACCACGTGAGGTTCCAAGCTGTACTTACAGCAGGATACCCACTGCACTCTACACAGGCTTTCTGATAGAAAGGGAGAAGGCTGTTTTTCAGGGAAACATGAGAAGCAAATACCAGTCTGTGTTCATCTCTGCTGTTTATGACTTTGACTCTTCCCTCCATCAGGGCAGCAGCATCAAGTTCTCTAGTTCTCATAAGCTCTATGATTTCTTACAGTTCCACCCCTCCCTTCTCCTGTTTTGTAGATGAATTCCATACAAGGTGAGATGTACTGCAGAACGTCCCTCCTGGCACCTCCTGGCATTAGGGGAAGAGGCTCCATCCAGCCTCTCATTTCTAGCTATAGCACCAGCTTGCACTGCAGGCAGTGAGCAGGGCAGTGAAACCAGTGCACGCCACCATGTCAGAGCCTTTCCACAGCGTCCCTCAGGGGTTTTCAACTTCTCTCCCCTGATGCCTGGTCCCATCCCAGCCTCCTCTGTCCCAGACTTCTGCTTTTGGGCAGAAGGGGTGTCCCTACTGCCAGCAAGGCAGAAGCATTTTGGGCTAGGAGTGAGCTCCCAGGGGCTGGCTGAGAGATGTTCCAGAGCAAACTCTATGACATGGAGCAGAGAAAGTAATGACAACTCACTTATGTTCCCTTTGCCGGGGTCAGAATTGCCAATCATATTCAGGCACTTTTTTAAACTCAGAAACCTCAACAAAAACAAACATCAGAGATTTTGGCGCAAGGAACTCAGGACAAGAAAGGACAGGTGAGGACAAGAGAGACTCTTGTTAATGCTGCTAATGCTAATGCAGCTAATGCTGCTGAGCTCACACAGGGATCTTTCCTGGCTTAGAAAGGCCAAAGAGCCCATGGAGGTGAATATGCTCAATGCAAATGGGCAGCTGCATGGGGGCACAAGGTCACTGTCCCAAGCAAAGTGACAGTGTAGCTAACACTAAGCAACCAGCACAAATACCAACCACTGCAATGTGTATCTTACACCCAAGATACAAAAGACTTAGCAGAGCAGATCTGCTCTATTCCATTAATCCCCAGAGCCTGGTTGGAGATGGGAAAGCGGACCCAGGTACAAGCATCAGTGGAGGGTTACACATGTAAGGAGTTTTGTGGAGGTACATCTTCAATTTCTTTCCTATATAAGAGGGGAGATTGGTGCAGCCATCTTAGACAATGACCACTTCTTCCCTTTTAGAAGCTCTTCATTGTCCAGGCAACAAAATTGGGCTCAGATATTTTGACTACAGCAAGAATCTTTACCCTCTGAATCTCACTGCATTTTTTACCTGGGCAAGGATCCTACTGGCCAGCTGTGTGTTGTGGAGGAAAACCTATCTGCTCACATACAAAATAACATCATACAGAAATGGCACTAACATCTCTGGTGCAACAGGTCCTGGCAACAGGCCCGATTATAGAAACAGTATCTGTCCAACTTTTTTCCCACATGCCCCTTCCCCAACTTTTGCTTTTCTTTTGTATAGTTCTGTACTTTGCTCACCAAAAAAAAACCAGCTGGTTTTCTCTTTTCAGTCATTTATTAAAGTTGCTGGAAGATGCAGTTGTTTGTTTAAACAGAACTGTCCCAGGGGTCTGCTTGTCCAAGCCAGACCTCAGTGCTTTCAAAGTTTTAGATAAAGCAGCATGTTTGGACTGTGAGTACTGGAGAGTGTCGCCTTAATTACTTAATTCTTACTTTCTGAAGGGAAAAAAACCAACTTTCAGAGTCTGCCTAATTGCCCTATGCTTAAACTGAAGAGACAGCTTTCTGGTGGCTTCTCTCTTTTTTGGGCTTAAATTTTGCTATTTCTGCTGATGCCAAAGAGAAGAATTACTAGTGAAGAGAAAGACAGTTCATCAGCAGCTTTATAGCACTGTATTTCCCCCGCTTTCTGGTGATTTGTGTTTGTTGTTCTCAGTTCTGGCAGAGATCAAGGGGCATCCTGCTCCTAGTCACAGCCTGTAGATGAAAGGGTGAGGAGGAAAGGAAGTGTTAGCTCACTCCTGGCTGCAAGCCCAGACTTACTGCTGAGCCAAGAGGGGCAGACATTCTGCTAGAAAATGCCATGAGAGCAGGTTATCACCCGAAAGGTTCACTCCCCTCATTTTCTGTTGGTAGCATGTGTACTTCTGATAGGAAGTTATGGGAATTTTATCAGAAATCCACTGAGGAACACAAAGTGATATCCAGTGCCAGATCCCTCCTGCAGCATCAGCTCCCTGCTGTGCCCAGTACTTATCTCCCCTGTCTGCATTACCCATAGCCAGCCTCATGTCATATGCTGGCCATCAAGGGACAAAAAGGAATGCAAACTGCTCCCATCCATTGCTAATTAACTCTGCAGACTTCACAAAACGGGACACTTGCTCAAGTCTTAAGGGGTTCTCTTTCTAAGCGCTCCTCAAATTACTTTCACCAAGCATCTCTGTGGCTTGGTTGTCCAACTGGCCAAACTCCTCAAGCCATTTCGTTGCTAATGCCTGCAGGAGTCACAGGCCACAGAGAGGTATGTACAGATTGCAGGTAACATTCATATTCGAAAGCTAATTCTGCGAGGAGTTTTACTCCTGGAAGCAGCCAAGTCCTAAGCTCATGTTTTCTAACAAATTGCCAACTTGAGAGTTTTCCTGGGAAAATTATTTCCCCATTTGGCTCCGCTTTGAATCCTTCCCCTGCCTTCAGGCTCTGTGTGTGCCCTTCTGCTCTTTTCTCTCCTTCCCTCCTTCGTCCCTAGCTCCCATTTCCCAGCTCAGCCCTATGACTTCCCTAATTGGAGAAGAACAAGAGGTGCCCAGCAGAAGAGGGGTGATCCAGGTAGGTGGTCAGCATCTTCAAAGGTGTGGTAAGACAGAACAGCATCAGGGAGAGGAAAGAACCTTGAAACAACCAGGAGAGGCAAAATAGGTGGCTGAGTCAAGCAAGAGGAATACAAAGAACAAACTTGTTGTTTGAAGCAGAGATATTGCACTGATAGTTCAGCATCAGGTCTGGATCCCATGGACCAGAAAAAGAGCAAACAAAGAATAAATGTGCTAAGGGAATGAAGGAAGCTGTAGACAATCAAGTACGGGGTCCCCAAGCCTTCTTGCTCACCTTTCAGAAAAACATCTGTCTCACTATTGATGACTGATGCTGTTTCTTGGCAGTTTCTGGCTTCAGTTTTTCCAAGCCTCCCAACCCACATCTGCCAGATCCACAGCAGAGTGATACAGAGTCACAAACCTGAGACTAGAGGAATTAGAAGTGCACGATGACCACAAGATTCTTCTGCTGGGCCAGAGCCCGCTGGAAAGCCTGGTACATCAAATCCTTTCAGCCTGGGATGTTTTTACCTGTGACTCAGGATGTGGCCCCCTTTTGTTTTGCATCCTAGTCAGAAGGTTTCCACCCCAGTGGAGCCTGCAGGGAGCTCAGCAGTTTCTCTTAGTGATGCAGCAAGGTCTTAGTTTCCCTGTGCAGCCTGAGCTAGATTCCAAGGAATGATTGTCTTGATGTGGTCAGAAATTGTTACAATACAGACTTTCAGAAAAAAATGTTGAAGTTATATACATAAATGCTGAAGTACTGAGTAGACAACTGACACCTTATTTCTATTAATAAATCCTAGAAAGTAGGCAGCCTACATTTAATACCCTTAAAACCAAACCATTTTAAAGTAGGTATGCAAAGATTCTCAGAAAACTACACTAGGACTTTTCCCTTTTTTTCTCTTTGTGTAAAGGTTCTGGTATTTAGAGAGAAACCTGTAGCAAACAATGACATTTGTTGTCACTCAGATGATGGGCAGCTAAAATCCACCACAATCTCATTTATGAAAATAGCTACATTCCTGTAAACAAGGAAGGCTCAAGGCAAATTGGTTTCTTTAAACTAAAATGTAAGCCTGGGTGTTTATGATGAGACCTGGGCTTTCTGTAATTTACCTGAAGGATAATATCAAATAAAATATTCTGATTGAAAAAAAAAATCAGGTTTGTTTTTTTTTTTTTTACTAAGAAGTGGAGGTTTTTTTTCTGCAAGCTTTTCATTCCACCTTAGCCTGCTCTTTTACTAGACAAAGCTGCCTTTTTCTCCTTTTCCCTTAGGGTGGTTAAGGATCACAGCTTCTGACACACTAGGGAATTTAAAACTCTGTTAGTATTGTGTAGGGGTCTTAGACTGAGGATTCTCTCAGGCTTCCCAGAAATTTTGGGTGGCTTTTCTCAAAGTTGAGCAGACTACAACAGAGTCCATCCACAAAGAGTTGGACAAGTATTCACTGCTCTTTTCACACATAGCTTTATAAGTCCAAAAATGAAAGCAGCAGAGATATGAGAAGGCCCTTTGTATGGCTTCCAAAAATATGAGCAATTTCTGGTGTACTGAGAATGAAAACAAAAATGCACTTGATTTGTATCTGCCTGGCTTGATAGTCTCATTTATAAAAGAGAAAAATGCAATCAATTAGTGCAATTGTCTTGTTTCAGCTGATTTCCAGGGGCTCAGTGCTGGAAAGTGAATGAAAAACAATGGGTTATATTTTCTTCCATGTCTGATTTCATAAGAAAATTTACTGGTGTGGTATTTAGATGAATCATTCCCCCAGGGTCATGCAACAGAGAACTGATGAATGATGCTTTCAAAGGTCTATCACCAAAACAAAGCTTCTTTTCACTGTACAAATTTAGTCCCATGCCTCTGTCAGCACTGGTTTCAGAAGAAGAATATTCTTCCTATTCCAGCCAGTGCCTGTAAAATATCTAAGGCAAACATTTCAGCTACACTTCAAAGTCATATCTTCAGCCAGAGCTGTTGGGGCCAATTCGCTTGCATCTTACTGCTCTCTTAGAACCAGGAACCCAGTATCTGGGCAGGACAAAATACCAACACAATACATCTCTGCAATAGCCTGGCATGCCAAAACAGAAACATGGACATTTCATACAGCCTGAAGAACCTTCATTTTATATCTCTGTCTGTGTGGTAACCAGTAAACATACCTGCATGTTAAAGCGACCATGAGGCTTTTCCCAGGTTGCATGGTTCTGTTGTGTTAATCTATTCCTATTTGAATTCCCCGGTTGGCTGCTGGCCTTGGCCTCTCGTCACTCCTCTGGGGCTCTCCCATTGGTCCCTGCTCCCTGATCCCGCCTTCCCCCGGCCGTGGGAAAAACCCTGTGTTAGCCCTTGTGTTCTGTGTTTGCTCTGCCACCCGTCAAGTGTGAGGATGTAATAAACTCGCCTGCCAGAATGAAGGCAACAGCAATTACCCTCACCAGCTCTTTGCTATGGACTTAATACTGAACTTGCCCAGGCATCTGTGGGAGCACGCGGGATCTCACAGACCCAGGCAAAAACAGTAATATATCTATATCTATATCTATATCTATATCTATATCTATATCTATATCTATATCTATATCTATATCTCTACAGTTAAAAAGGACACTTCTTACATGAGTTAAAACCTTAACCCAAACTGGCTAATGTCAGGGTCAAAGGATCCCAAAGCTGAGAGGTGCAGGCTACATTTGCTTTATAAAGAGAAACACATTACCCAGAGCCAGTTTTATCTACGTGAGAAGCAAGCAGGAAGGTGGCATTCCCGCTTGCCCCTTTTCCATGAGTTAGGAGAAATGATACCCTGCATCAACACCACTTGTCCCTAGGCTAGACAAAATGCAGTGACACAAAGTGGCCAAAGGCAGAGTTGGGTGAGACTGGCAACTGCCCAGCCTCAAAACAGGTAAAAATCCTAGACTTTTTTTTTTTTCGTGGCAGTAGTAGCTCAGAACATTCTCGTAGAATTTATTTTGAAAATATTGTCTGCTTCCATTTACTTACAAAGTTCACCTGCTTCGTATCACTTGTATTGGAGCAGCAAAATAGAGCAGTCTATTATACTTAAATATCCTACCAGTTTTATTTCTATTTCTCATCTCAAGCTCCACACCAACCTCACCTACAGCCATGAAGGGCCACAGCAGACAAAAGATGTTTGGGATCACACCACCCATTTATTAAAATCACACATTTATTAAAAAAAATACCAGGTATCTGTATAAACCCATTTGAAATTTAACCTCCAAGGAATTGCTTACAAATTGTTAAGAAGTAACTGGACAGACAAGCACAAAATAATCACGAAGAAATCTTACAACAGCAGTTATGATGTTCATCATTCATAGTCAAAACTTCTGAGTCCCTCAGTCATGCTTTTGTTTATTCCACAGAGGGTGGTTTGTATCTTACTCATATTCCTTTTTTCCCCCATAGCTGCCAGCCAGTTAATTACCCACAGTCTGTATTCTAGCATCCATTTCATTGCTACGTGAAGCCAAACACCCAGCAGCAGCATACAGCATTTTATGGCACTGCATCTTAGTAGATGGCTTTGTATAGCATCAAGGTAAGTACATGTATTGGTTTTAAGTGTTCCATATCTGGATGTTGTTCATCTGAATGTTCTCATTCCGATATCATGAATGAAAAATAGATCTTGTACAGAATTTTACTTGTAAGCCAGCTTCTGGACCTATCATACTCGTAAGCAGAAACCTCTAAAAGCTTTAAAAAATTCTACATTCAGATAAAAAGTGAAAGAAACCACAGTCCCACACAAAACCAGATACTTTCATGACTCCAAGCCCTGCTTTCCCACACTCCAGGTGATCAGCTTGCAGAAAACAATAATAGATAATCTCTGCCGTTTTCCTGGGTTTGAATAGATTTCTCACTGGCCTTGTGCCTATCTCTCTTCCCTCAGGAAATCCTTTTCTTTACCCATGTCCAAACTCTCCATTTCTGCAAGAGATTAGTTTCTTTTTTTTTATTAAAAACCCCCAACAAACCAAACAACAAAACCTTAGTCTAAACACTAGCAGAAACCTCATGCTAAAACTCAAATAAACTGCTCTAAATTGCAAGTGCAGACTCTGCAGAATGGCAAGGACTGAGGCCACACAGCCTGCTCAAGAAGGGCGCCAGGGGCTCTCCACCGCATTCCTGCCCTTCACAAACCCAGGGGAAAACCTTCTTCTCCCCTGGCCTCTTCCCGCATGGAGGAAGAAATGAAGCTGCAATAGTGGAAAAGTTAGGACAAACCATTACTTCCTCCTTTGAGTTAGGGGGCTAAGGAGAAAAAAACCCCAATTGTAACAGCTGCAGCCAGTTCCCCTTTCCCGTCACTCACCAACTGTGCTATTACTAAGTGTTAGAGGGACCTAAAAAAAGTATTTTATAGCAGAGACCAGGTTTACTCATTCTCATCCACTTGCTTTCATTTTAGTTCACTTGGCTTTTTGACCACAACTTAGTGAGTCATGTGGGATGCCCGTTGGAAATACATGGATGAGGAAAAACCAGATTACATGCATTCGCTCCGGGAAGCCAGAAGGAGAGGAAGCAGCCTGCACTGGTGGCTTCCCACAAGACCAGCATCTGCCAGGTGGGCTCGTTTCCCCTTCCCTAAGTCTACAAGACTTCAAGAGAATAGAGTGCAATTCAGGGAATTACAGATTACAGCTCAGATCTGACCTACTGGTTATAAATAAAGCATTTTCAGAACAGGGAAGACTCCTTGCCCTGCACTGGTATTTATCTGCCTATATGGAGATAAATAAAGCACCCACCTCCTCAGGCCTACCAGCCTCCTGCTTCCCACTGCACTACACCAGGACACAAACAAAATGTACTGGGCAACCTACTACCCCTGCAACTACTCTTGTATTGCCCTGCTTCCTCCTGCAGGTGGGTGGGATGCCAGGAAACACAAGGCACTTGTGAGGGATCGGGGACATTAAGAAGGGGGTGTGGAAAGCCCTGAGAAAGAGGGAAGAAGGAAACATCTATGTGCCTTTTACATGGCTTTCCAGGAGAGGCTGCTGGAAATGAGACTTGGCACTTCCTCATGACTCCTGGCTTGAAGCCTGCTGCTCCTGGCACCTGGGTTAAAAGTTCAGGCTGGCTGCAGTCTTGGCCTGATCTCTTGTGCCCTTTAGGGAGCAAGTTCAACACCTGAAGTTCAGAGCAGTGTGCTAGGCTGTTCCACGGATTTTCTGCAGCCCAACTCCTGGTGAGGGGTTCCTTTGGTCCATCAGCAACCCTTTCCAGGCCAGCAGCCTTACAAAATACTGCCTTGTTTCAGACAGTCCCCCATCCACTTTTGAGTTTGCAATGTTAAAATATCAAAAAGTAATAAACAATGTTCAAACCCCTCAAAAATACAAAGCATAAGTTCCACTAAATGGATCCACACAGCCAACCTGTGTTTCAAATAAATACTTTACATTTTTTTCTTACGAAACAGAATATTATAGTGTAACAAAATAAATAAATATCTATTATAAATTGTCCCTTTTTGTATTTCTCTTGGAGAAAGTCACAGGAGGTTTCCTTGGAAGCCTAAGGTGCCATTTTCAGAGTTTCTCTCTTGCATGTGTAGGGTGGGCAGCTTCTCAGGTGTTCAGTGGTGCACCGAGGCTGGGGGACACCGCAGGAGCCCACCTGCCTGCAGCTCCATACTGCCTGCACTTCTTGGCCTTGGTACAGGCAGGAAATACCTGACGAAAGAGAGGTTGCTGTGTTTATTTCTTCAAAATATATGGATGTTTTAAGTGCGAGGGTAAATATCCTGGATATTTGTATTGCCAAATGAGTCCTTGCATCTCTCTGTGAGGGGAGACTAAAGTTTTCCACTTGCAATCCCACCAGTAGTCTTCAGCTTGGACCCAGAGGTATAATACCCATGGAAGACGTTGCATTTCCTCCACTGCCTCTTTTTCTCCAGGATTTTCACCAAAATTCAGGGTGCACATGCTAGGCATATACTTCAAGGAGGGTGAGGAGCCTTCACAAAACTGGACTGTGATTCTCTGAAATGATGCCACTTCACTCAGTTTACCCCCACCTCAAGCTTGTATCCTGCACCCCCTGCACTAGGATAGCCTCCGTGGACAACCAGCAGTGCGTCAGCCCGTGCCACAGAGTGGGACCCTGGGCTTCCCTCCGAGAAGCACGGTTTTCCTCTAAGACCACATTTTGTTTGGTACAGATCCTCAAAGCTGCTGCCTTCGTAAGCTGCATTGGCTGTGCTGAAGTAGATTATTCTAGGAGCTGCAGAAGACCAGTGCAAGGGCCTGGCCACTGCTTGCACAACTATTTTGTGTATAAATATAGTAGTAGAGTGATGCTTCCACCGCAGCATGCCTTGTCATTGGCACAGTGAATGTTTTCTAGCTGCCAGCATTCTTGGGCACTTATAGGCTGGCTATGCAGAATCAGGTTTCCCCTTCCCAGCTGTCTGCCTGGGGGTTAATTCCTGTGTCCGTCTCCAGCCCAGGTTCAGCCTGGCTTGGGCAGTGTGCAGGCAGCCCTGGTGCGGCTGGGCAGAGCCAGGTCACGGTACTGAGCCCCATGACCTGTGGGGGTGACCCTGGCAGCACCCTGAGGAAAGGCAGACCTACCCAGCATGGCAGGGTTGGGTTTCTCTCTGGGTCACGTAGGTGCCTCAGGCAGGGGTAGAGGAGGCAGGTGAGAAGGAGAAGGGAGGTCAGGGGGACCAGGACCCCCACTGCAATGGTAATGGTCGGTGCCATGCTGCTGTCTGGAGCTGTGGGGAAAGCACAGGTATTCAGTTTGTGCAGGAAGTAAAAAACCAACCCAAAACCCATTTCAAACATCCCTTGGCCATTCCCCAGGGTGAAATGGAGGGGACCTGATGAGCAGTAAGACATTATGTGGCATTGTCCAGGGCATCTGGATGTTCCACAGCACCTCCTCCATCCCTCCCAAGCCCAGCCACAGCTGCTCTTCCAGGTGCCTTCCCACCTGCTCCCACCCCTCTGCGGAGTTTTCTGATCTACCCCAGGAGGTGTTGCACAGTTTCTGCTCCACTCAGAGCAGGAGCAGTTACATACTGACCTGGCTCCAGGCTGTCTGTGGGCAGGGCCAGGGTCACATTTAGAGAAGGGTGTTGGATTACACAGGTGATGGGGTACTCCTGAAGGATTTTGGAGTGGGCATGGGTAAAATTGCTGATGACCATCACAGTCTCGTTGCTGAACTTTACGTGGTACTCCCTTGGTTTCTGCTGCAGGATGCTGGGAAGGTGCCAGGTTATTTTTGGAGCTGGTTTCCCTGTTGCTGAGCAGCTCATCCCCACCATTTTCTCAGAGTCCTCAGCTTTGTCTGTACTGTGTATAAGCTTAGTTTCCACTTTGGGGTTTGAGATGGCTGTAAACAACAAAGTGACGAAGTCCATTAATTTCTGCCCATGTTTGAGCAAAGAGCATCTGTATTTACAATTATCTTGGAGGACAAGCTTGCTATCTAATCTTACCTCTCCCCTCCCAAAGCCCCAGCAGTGACAAATAAACATGAAAGTGATCAGACAGCAGTCTGGAAGTGAAGAGCTAGACAAAAGAAAGGGTGAGAGAGTAGAAGCTGTTTCAATTCAGTTACCAGCAGCAGCACCCCAACTGAAAAGTGGTGATTATGGCTGAGTTAAAAGCAGAAGGTAGTGAAACTGTGAAATCATATGTCCTTTTCTCTCTGAAAGAGCCGAACTGCTTGAATGAGTTAAAATTATTTTCCTTTAAAATTACCTGCAGGATTATCTTTACTGCTGTTTGAGGTGTGTAGAGTTGCAAATCAAAGGACTAAATGCCTCTATTTATGCAAGAGAGTAATAGTGAATTTGTATGTGGTTACACCATGAGATTTCACCTGTAGAGGGTTTGTGCTTGTATAACTTTGTTCCCTCTTGTACATTTGCTTTTGGGTGCATCATGGTATCCCTTAAAACTTTCATTAAAGATCACTTCTTCTGAACTCTCTCACTCCTGAAGATTTGCGGATGCTGTCACATTTAATTTTAGTCTGGAAGAAGGATGAACTACAGGCATCATTCATACTTACTCACTCACATGAAGTCTACTTGTTGATTCCTATTTATACAAACTGTATTTGCAAGGGATAGGTAAAGGGGAGAAGTCCAGGAAGCTGCTTTCAACCTGGATAGAACTCCAGGTGAGATCTGAACACATAAGGACACATCGGTCCCATGTGGAAAAATCAGCTATTTATCCTTTGACATAAAATCATACCATAATTTAGGTCAGAAGTAACTTCTGGGGATTGTCTAGTTCAAGCTTTTGCTCAGTTTGATAAGTCAGTTTGTGCAGGCCAGTATCTATAAAGGTGTGCAGTTCCATTTGGGAGTGCAATCCATGGCTTTCTGTGTGGCAGCTCACCAGCCTGCCTTCTACTTCAGTACATGTGCTGATGGAATAGGGGTCCAAACCCCACTCTACTTCTAGGTCTCTGTTTCTGAGAGTATTACTTTTTTTAACCATTTCGGTGCAGTGGCAGTTCTAGTTTCAATCAAGTCTAGGTTACTATGAATGCCCTTTGATTAAAAAAGTATCCACTATTATAATTAGTAGAACTCCATGCGTATATTACTACTTACATAAGAAAAATAACAGTGATAAATGGCAATATTTATGCTGAAATTATTTTTTGTCCCAACACTAGAACATACCACTATCATTTAGCAATCCTGCTTTTAAATAAGTGAACAAAACCTCTTTTTATTCTTCTTACGAAAAACAATGATTTTTTCCTTTTGTGAGGTAAACAAAGATTTGCCTGTGAGGTGTAGCAGGCACTGTGAAAAGGGGAAAAGGCTTGTGCCAGATGCATAAGGGTACCTATGATGTCCTAGCACAATTCCAGATGTACCTGAAGAGGTTGTCTGTGTCCTCCAAGCCATAACTGCCAGAGGGTGGAACCAAGACATCGTATACCAACAATTTTGCTACTTTTTGTTTGTTTGATTTTTTACAAGCCTGACCTCATTTACTTTTTATGGTTGTGTGAGCCTAGAAAAAATAAGCTTCTATTTCTCCTGTTTTGCATCACCCCTAGACAAAAACTCAACCCCCACAGAGTTGCTGAAACCTCTGAGAAAAACAAGGAAAGTGTGTAGGGGGATTTCAGCTGGAACTTCTCGAAATCTCCCAGGTATGAAAAGACTAGTGTCACAAACAATTTATGTTTCAATTAAAAAATTATCTCTGAACTTCTTCTTTCACTCACGGGATGCATAAAAATAACATATCCACCCACAGCATTAACTTCAAATATTCCATTGCAAAATTCAAAAACAATCAAAGGGAGAAGTCGCAGATATTACCATAGAGGATGAGAAAAATTTCTCAGTGTCTTGCCAGAAACACAGCAGGCACTCTACACCTGCTCTTCTTCTGACTAAGCAGCTCTCTCTCTTCTCACAATGGGTGAACTGTAGGGCTGAACTTCTCTCTAGCAAATGTCTGTAATAGATGCACTGTCAAAACATGTAAGTGCTTGCTTGTGCAGTAAAGTCCCTCTACACTGTTTGCTAGTATGTGCTGGCTGTTTATGTTTGATGCATGCACTTAACTGCTTCTTTTGCCTTTCATCAAAATATTTGTTTCCAGTGAAAGTCTTTGCATAAGAGGTTGTGTGCAAGTACTTGCTTTAGTCTCTCTTGCGGATCAGTATTGCAGATGTTCCCAAATTTGATCTCTGTCAGCATTCTCAAGTATTTGAAAAAGGGACTTTCTGTAATGGCTTTCTGTGATTAGAGGGGGACTGTCAGGTCGTGATCTGCTTTTTATGTTTAAAGGCTTAGCAGTGGTGTTATAGAGAATGATAAAAGATTGTAGGAATCACAGTGTGCCTCGTGATGACAGAAAGCTTTTTCCAGCCACATGGGAGCAGTCTGTTTGGAGACCCGCCGAGCTTGCTTGAAACTGTTCTGTTCCGAAATGGATTTTGCTGAAGGGTAGGAAATTTCTGCGTCTTCCTGGGTTTGCTGTTTTCAGCCAGGCAGGTCTGACATCCCTCCGGTCATACCTGTTTCTTTTTTCACAGTGTTGTATCCAGCTCTTACGTCGTTTCACTTCCCCTCATCAGGCGGCGATGCCCGTCCGATCCCGGAACAGCTGCGCTTGTGAAGGCTGCAGTAATCGGGCAATTACCAGCTCGTAAACTCCCTGGCAGTCCCCTCTTGAGGGCAAAGACATGGCAGCGTTTCATTTTCAACTGGTGACTCTGATTTTCTCACCTTGCCCTGAACCTCTGAGCCTTGGGAGATTCCTGCTGGCTTCACTCTCCCTCGTGGGGCACCCTCTGGGCTTGTTCAGACAAGTTGTTCCCATCATTAAGAGTTGGGGAATAAGGAGCAAGACTGTGGCTTTTAAGTAGCATTGTATAAATTAGCTTCAATGAAATAACCATATAATCCTCTGTCAGAGTGCCAAATACTCAGTTTGTTCATGGTGACCCTTGAGGGCAGGTTTGATACAGCACATTACTGGAGGAAGGCCACCATGACCTCGGTGAGGCAGCCTGTGGCAGTGGCCTGTGAGGCCTATAAGAGAAGTTAAACCCTTCTCAGCTGATGCGTTTTCATCTGAGATGCAGGAAGAGATGCTTGCATGAGTGTGTGTGGCAGCAGAAAAACATCCCTTTTCTTTTAAGAAGTAGTGCTCTGGCAAAGGATGAACCATAGCCACAAAGGCTGGTGATTTTGGGAAAGAATTCCCCTACTTGGATAGAAAAAAACCAAACCAAATAAAAAAAAATCAAAAGAAATCTCTGTGTTTGGATTTACATGATAAAAAAGAATGGGATCCCTCTGCAAGGTACTTCCATGTTTTTCCTGTAATATATAATCAGTGTTTACCCTCTGACTGACTCAGAACTGGGTTTCTTTAGGAGCTTTCCTCTTGGTATATGAAATACTGCATGAATTTCTTCTAATTTCTCTTTTCTGTCCCAGGAGTTTTCCCAAAAGAGGGGAAAAAGAACTTTTGTTCCAGACTTGGTTTTCCCTTGTATTTTCCACCACCACCTCCTTTCCCCTGTAAGTTAGGAGTTTCCTTTCTCCACATGCAGGACTCCAGAGACACGTTTGTGGACATATGTCTGTGTCTTTGTCAGCGGAAGGTACTAGGGTTAAACAAAATATTCTGCAGGGGTCATATCACCAGTGACAGGTCACAGACACTGATACTCTCCACGTGGGATATGATCTTTGGCCAATGTCCCCACAGCAGTCTCATGCATGAGAAAGCCAGGAGCCAACAGGGTGTCCTCAGAGCATGTTTAATGTCTCCACTTTCTCAGCTGGACAAAACCCAGCAGCTTTCCTCAAGAGATAAGCAGCTTATCACTCTTGGTTCTTTTGAGTTCATCTATTTGTCTTTATTTCAGGTTGCACTTGCTAGCTGATGATTTCATATGGAGGTGACAAATATTGCCACCTTGACTCATGATTTGTTTCAGCTCTCTTCTTTAAGCTAGTTGATGCTGACCTGCTTAAGATATTCATGTGACAAATCCCACGAGCTGTACAGTATTTCAGCCTTCTTTTTTTTTTTTTTTTTTTTGCATCCTTTTCCTGACCCCAGCCCAACCACCGTTATTTTTACTCTAGCTTCAAAATGAGATTCCTGCTATTCTGGTCATACATGTGCCTCTTTGCCTTTTGAATACTTTGCAGTTTTTTTAAAACCAAATGCAGAGCAAGCTAAAATTTGCCTGATTTCCAGGATTAGGAGGTGAGAGAAGCAGTGAAAGGAAGCAGAGGAACATGGGGTCCATGGCTGTGGCCAGGCAGCTGTCAGCACAGCACAGGGCCAGGGAAACTTGGAGGAAGTCATGGGTTACGCGTCAGTTTTGAATCTCGCTGCTGCTGACTTGAAAGGGAAGAAAATTAAAGAACTGTTGAACGCTGGTTTCCCATCAGAGGTAAAACCAGAGAGGGGGAGAGCCAGGGAGAAAGCTGAACCATTTTTCCTGCATCAGTGTAGCAATGTTAGGGAAGGTTTTTCACAGGAAAAATGACTCAGTCCTCAGATGAGTGCCTGTACACAATTACAGTGCCTTACCATAAACCTTGAGACACATCCTGCCGGTGACAGCTCCCGAGGGAAATGTGTTGAAGATGCATTTGTAGCATCCTTCGTCTTGGAGGGTGACTCCATGAAGGGAGATGGCCGAGGCTTGTAACTCGCTGTGGGCAAAGCTCACATGGCTGACATAGGCGTTGGCTATCTTCTGGCCATTCATCGTACTGTAAGTTGCTATGTTGTCTTCAGCCTCATCTGTCTCCTTCTGCCAGGTCACCTGTATCACATCTTCTTTCGTGACTGACCGGCATGAAAATGTAACATTTCCTCCTGCCTGGACTGACTGGACCTTTCTGTTCATCACCTGCACAGAGGCTGGGGGAGAAGCAGGTGCCACACTCAGCATTTCTCACACTCTTCTGCAGCCCAACCCCAGCAGAGACCCCTGCAGCCCCTCACCCTCATTTCCAAACAGAGCAGCTCTGGAGGATTTCTCTATCCCTCCATCCAGGGAAAAATTGAAAATGCAGCATGAAAGAAATACCTAGAGAGTTTCACTGGACCTGCCCCTCTCATACCAACTATCTTGCCAGCCTGATACCTGTGCTGCAGAGAGCAGCACTGAGAAAGGCAGCTCTGGTGTTGGGAGCCACTGATTTGTCTGCTAGGACTGCTATCCCACGGGCACCCACAGAGAGGTTTTCTAAACTTCCAGCCATGCTGATGACCAAACAGCTGTTGGCCCAATACCATCCTCTTAGCCCTTCTGTGGCATGAGGCGAAGCAAATCAGTAAAACTGCTAAAAATTATTATGTGTCCCACTATACACTGTGTATTCACACTTGTCAGAGACTGGCAAAGAACAGAAAACCAGAAAGAAAAAGCAAGGTAGGGAGGACCTGAGGCCAACTACATCTGTCCTCTTATCTCAGCATAGAAGTCATGCTGCTGAGAAGCAGCTGCAGAAGAAACCCTACTGAAAGCCCACAGGCAGAAAACTTTCACAGCATAAATGCTGTGGTATTAAAAGTCTCCAGAGAAAAGAAGAAAACAGTGGGTCTCCTCTTCCAATTTGTAGACATGAAAAAAAGGTTAATGGTACAGGCCAGGTGAAGCTGACAGCTCAGCTCCACAGTTCTCTTGGGATACTAGTTTTCAAAGTGTATTTGTGCATGTCAGCACGGGAAGGGAGATATCAGCAGTAACAGTTGCAGCACTGAAAACATAATTCAATTTACAAGAAAGGGAAATATCTTTGCAGACTTTAAGGAGGAGTGAGGCTGTCTGCAGTGCCCAGAGGTACACTAGGTTAACCCACTCGACAAAGTGCTCTGAGATTCTGGCTGTGACCGTGGCCAGGCAGATTTCCACCAAAGAGCAAGAAGCCAGTTGCCAAGATATGCCAGTCGCTTTGCTTTCCAGATCTCAGCAGTGCTATAGGCAGACTACAAACCATGATCATGGGAGCTAGTTTGAAACTAATTCAGCCTTTTCTACATGATTTTTAAATACAAAACCAGTGTAATACACCCATGCTTTTGATGGCCTGAGCAGATACCTACAAGCACAGTTGGCCTGCTTTATAATTTGCCCATTGCAATAAATTTATACATCTCTCTGGAACTTATGAAAACACTGGTAGTAAATTAAGAAGTGGATGCTGTCAACACAACCAGCAGTGACACGTCCGAAGACCCAGGTAAGTAGTACAGTGCCACAAGTACCATGTCACCAGTGGGCTTGCCCCAGGAGGGTGCAAGGTGGGGACAGCAGCACCAGCAGCACAGAAGGAGGCTGGCACTGAGGTCCCTAATGCTGTTAGGATAATGACACAGACACCCAGACAGTCAAGGGAGTTACCTGGAGCAATGGTCCAGATGCTGGAGAGGAGCAGGCAAGTGACCATCATCATCTTAGCTGTGCGCTCAGTGAGACGAGCAACTGATCCACTGAGTGCCACTTCCCCTTTTTTATATGCCTTGTTCTTACTCTCGGGACATTCCCCTCCATGCAGCTACAGTAAACACCACCTTAAAAAAACCTCCTGCCTCTATGACACCCTCTGAATTTTAGGGGACATAACAACAAACGTCAGAGCCAGCAACTCAGGTTTTCCCAGCTGTGCTGCTAAGCAGACAGGGGTGCTGTTTTTTTCACAAGCACTTTGTCCATAAGGTTGGGTTTTCGTAAGTGCCCAAATACAAGCACAGATTTCTAAACTGGCTCAGCACCCTGTGTCTGTGGGTTGCAGGAGGAAAGGCCACCCTGGCCCTGACCTGAGCTCCAGGAAAGGCCATGCTGCAATGAGTAGTGCAAATGTCCCTACATGTAACTCAGGGGACCCAGTTAGGGGTCTGCACCCTTCGTGTAAATCAGTGAAGACCCAGGGGCTGCTGGTGCTTCCGTAATGCAACTCTTTTTCTAGGTTAGGGAGACCAAAGCAAGCCAAGAGGCGGACTCAGGGCCTAGGTCATGTGTTGCCTCAGGGAAAGAGCAGAGCTTTGGTCTCACCTGTCCTCTGTTGAGGTTCCCTCCATCTCCACAGGTCCATGATCCTTCCCCAGCCCTGTCCCTTGGAAAGACAGGGTTGCCCTTGCACAAACACACCCTTTCCCCTCCATCATCACCTGAGATGACATAAAAATAGGTCACAAAACTTGTTTGAGTCATTGTTTCTGTGCCTTTTTGCTTTATCATTGTTATGCCTGTGTTCCCCTTTTTGTGTGGGTTGTGATCACATTGCTGAAACCAGCCAAGCCCTCCGCCACGGGTGGCTCACCTACGGCCCAGTGCAGCAGGCAGACTGTGAGACCTCATTTGCTAATCAAACTTCTACTGGTAAATTGTGTTTCATGTTTCTGATTTCTGATGAGGTGGCTTACATTTTTGCAAATTCTTACTACTCCAAATGACTATGATTGCAAATAAAATGTTTCCTCTCAGCTGAATGGCTGCACAGACTAGCCTCGAATTATGCAAATTGATTGCAAGCCAGCAGGCCCAAATCGTAAAGTGACACCAAAAATTCTCAAACATGCTTTCACATTTATGGCTCCTTCTCTACTCGGTGCTAACTAATCTGAAAACAGAAACAGCTCAGGTATCAGTATTCCTCTAAAGAAACATTTTGGATGTGCTTTTGAGTAGGTTCAATAATTCATTCCCATAAATCTGCAAAATGCAATTGCTTCATACTATTGTCTTTTTTCTTTGAGGTACCTCATTTTCCTTTCCTTATTTTTGTAGTTGCACTTTTTTTGCACTGCAAAATTTCTGGAAGGGCATTCTGGCCTGATCAAAATGTGAGATTGCCACTTAGCGATCACAAAAGGAACTACACTCGATTGTAAAAAGAATTGCAATCTCAACTGGTGTGTAGGAAATATTCTTGTCAGATTTAACCAACTTATTTTCTCCCAGGAGCACTCTAATCTTCCAGAACACTTAAAAACTGTGTGCTGCTAGAGGAAACACTTTTCAATGAAGAGCAAAATTTCAGTCTTAGCAAAGGACAGACATGGCTATGCTGGTGGGAGAAATTTGTTGGCTTTTATTTGTTACAGCATCCCTGATGAGAAAGAGCCACGTATGCTGTCTGCTCCTTCCAAGCTCTGCCTTTCTCCTGACAGCTCCTGGTGCCACAGGGAACCTGAGCATGCAGGGACCTCCCTAATGGCCTTCATGAGTTGGTGTTTGCACGTGCATTCAACTGCTGCAGCATCTGTCGGACCACTCCCCTTTTTCCAGGGACCAGACAACATCAGCAGTTGATTAATTCCTTTAAACATAACAATTTACTCATACTGTGAGATCCACTAAACCAGCCACTTATTTAAAAATTTTGAGTGTATCTTTAAGTGTATGTATTCCTGCTCTGTTCATCTTTGCATAGACTTTTGGTGGAGTACAGACCTTCTCCTTCCTTATCAGTCAGACCCCATGCTCTTCTGCTTCAGTTGCACAACATCCTCATTTCTGAGAACTGTACACCGTGCCTGAGGTTCAGTCACATTCCAAAGACAGTGAAAGCTTGGGGACAAATTAGGCAGAAGTAGTTCTGCAACTACTGCTTGAAAAGCACAGTGATTTGTATTATTTTCTTCCTTTCTGTTTCACCAGGATGTTCTCAGTTCTGACTAAATTAAAAAAAGGACGTACAAGAATTGCACAGTCACGAAATGCCAGCATTTCCCCACAGACTGAGTGACTAATGAAATTAATAATTCACATAGTTGAACTTCCAGAAAACATTGCCAAGGGCAGTCACTCAGGCTAATTTTAGACTAAAGGTAGTCTAAAACATTGGTTTGTCAACCACCAGTCTAAACCACTGTTTTTTCAACCATCCAAGCCCAGGTTAACAACTGGACAGCTGCCTACCTTGTCAGAGGGATTCAGTGCCACCTCTCAAGACATTGCCTGTAAAGAGAACAAAACAGGTGGACAGGGTTTCATCCACTTCTGAATTGCAGTGACTTTTGATTCCTCAGCTCTAGTTGTAGGTAGCACTGTTGGGAAGCAGCTTGTCAAATGCAATTGAACAGGCCTGGAACTTTATAACATGTTTAAGTGGTGCCTGCATATGGCAAATCACTCTACATCTCAGCTGAGTTTGGAGAGCTGCAGTGCACTGAGGTAAAGACAGTAGCTGCATCGACCAACATTTGCTCCAGCCTCTGCCATTGCATCCGGGCAGGCTGTGGCAGTTCAACACCAAAGGATGCTGCAGGACCAGGTGGTGCTCATTTGGGCAGGGTTACAGACAAATTGTGGTGTTTGCACACAGGTTTCAGCTCAGAGGACACAGGGGTAGTTTGTACACAGACACAGCTGTTTATCCTTGTAATGTTTGAATTGGAGGTATGTGGTCTGTGATCTCTCCCCAAACTGGACTCCCTCCCTCTGCTAACACACTGCTGTCAGCTGCAAGGTACAGCTTCTGTTGCTGAAATCTGGTGTTGGACTGCCTGGTGAAGTGCAAAACAGAATCAAAGGAGGGGGCTACTTAGTGGAGACATAGCTCATGGTGGTGTACCTCTATCTGCAAAACCACGTGCTCCCAGGGGACAGTAGGTGTTCTTAAAGTGTCCTGTTGATTGCCCGACACTTCCTGCCTCGGAGGTTTGATGAAATTGCTGCTGAAGTCTTACAGAGATTTTATTTTTCTTTTCTGGCAATGTACTGCAATTACAATGTGTCAACTAAAACTTGATTCCTCCCCAGCCAACTGGCCCTGCATATTGTATTTCTGGTTCTTCTATTTTTCTTCTTCCTTGTAGCTCAGGAGAAAGAAAAAGGGATAAAAGTACAATAGTTTTTTTAACAAGGATGAAAAGGAGATGAAGAAGCACAAAAAGACTGCACTGGAAAGCTTCAGTAGCAAAGACTGTGTTTCATTGTGGTTTGAAGTGTTTGGTTTTTTACAGTGTTTGATTTGTCACAGCATTTCTCAGAAGAGCAAGTGGCTAGGCATGTGGTTTCCCCTTGCCAAAAGCACCCAAAGTTGCTGTTTCAGACTACAGAACCTAGAGGGAGTTCATTCTGCCACACATTAGCCACTTTGTGGAAGCCATCAGCTCATTCCAGCACCCAGGAAGCTACATCACTCATCCATTGCACTCTCTTCCTCTCCCACCCCCACTTGTTAAGGTTTGCCTGCAGTGGAGGCTTTGGGGTGGTTTTGGGTTTTTTTAGGTGCACAACATCTGAGTGCTGCATACTGTTATAGTGAGATAACCGGCTGCTTTGGTCACTGAGTTTCGTTCTGTAACACAGCCACTACAGAAAACAATTCAGCCAGCAAGGAAACCCCACCAAAATTGGCTACCAAAGGGTGCAGAGATCCACTGGAAGGATGGGAAACTGCCTACCAAGAATAAGGTAGGTCCAATGCCATTTTATATTTAATTACAAAACAAGAGGACTAACGGAGTCATAATGAGAGCTAATGAGCTGCTTTGATCACTGAGTTTCATTCTGTAACACAGAAAGTACAAAAAACAATTCAGGCAGCAAGGAAACCACACTAAAACTGGCTACCCAAAGGTGCAGGGATACAGTGGAAGGATGAGAAACTGCCTACCAAAAATAAGGTAGGTCCAATACCATTTTATATTTAATTACTAAACAAGAGGATTAAGAGAGTGATTCCAAAACAAATAATACCTGCAATGAATCAGCCTCAAGGGATCATGCAAGGCACCATGAGGAGCTTCTTGATTAACAAAACACAATTTAGCAAGCAAATTAAGATGAACAATATAGTTCTTAGTATGTCAAAGAGTATTGCCTCAGGATGATGTTTAGAGAGGTGACGTCTGTAAGCTCCCAGCACAGAGAGTCTGCTGAAGGGAGGAAGGGAGTTCATCCTGGTGAGGAACAGAAGGAACAGAGAATACTTGTCATCTGCTCCAAGTTTCCAGGCAGGAAAACTACACTTAGAGGAGAGTCACCTTGGTATCTCTTATCTGTTAGTACCATGTCTCATAAAGACAAGCTTTTATATACACCATATAGAAATAGACTAAATTGTACAATGTATTTAATTGCTGTACACGAGATATGTGACTATCCTATAGTGATGTACAACAGTGGTTAGGAATGGATTGTCTCCTAAAGAACTATAAAGACAGAGGACGATGCTCAACAGGAACCACCTAGGACAGGTGGAAAATTCCCTTTGCCATTATCTTCTTGATAGGTCAAAGAAAAGGTCATGCAACCTCTGAGTACTGTACTCTGACTGCCTACTTGGTCTTAAGGAGCTCAGATGAGGCACTCCATTGCCAAAATTGAATGTTCCTCTTGTTTCCAAACAGCATGCATCTCTCACATCTCTGCAGATCTGTGGCCAGATGTCTAAGTTGTGACCACATTACCTGGCCTTGAGGAAAAGGGCAGAAGTCCTCAAAGCACAAAGCCTTGCTCTCAGAAGCAGTTTGAGTCAAGGCAAACAAAATCCGTGTGAAACTGGTGGGTCCTTGCTCGTGGCAGCAAGGAGCAGTGATGAGCTCGTGTGCTTTAAGCGTCTCAGGTCCAGGCTCTCAGCTCCCAAGCTTGCTGAATCCCCACTTCTTTAAGTGGTCTTGTCACCCTTACATGTGGGACCTGCGTTGCTTTTGAAATAATTCCTGACTGCTTTTTAGGAGCAGGAATAAGAACAGAATTCTTTATAAGAACCTTGCAAGCAAAGTTTTTGTAAAGCAGATTTTTCCTGCTAGCTTGATGGGGCTGTGAAACCCGTATCCTCCATCAGAGGGGAGGGGCCACTGCCATAAAAGACGTAACTGGCGTGGTGCTGTGCCCCAGTCTGTGCTCATGCAGGTCCACACTCTGTTTTCCTCACTTTCAAAAACTCTAACAAATCACTGCCAGGAGAAGTCACTCAGGGAGAGCATTGCCCAGCTGCCCTTGCATGGCAGAGAGCAACTGCAATTCGTCTCACTCAAGCTGCTGTTGATGAGCCGGGCCAGCCTGGGGTGATTTTTGCATAGCACATCTCTCCTCAGTCATAGCTGCCCCACTGCTGACAAAGCCGTGTCCTTCAGAAAAATCATAGCCCTTGCAGAAGTTCAGAGGGATGGGGAAATGACGAGGGTGGGGTTTTTGGTTTGGTTTTGGTTTTTTTTCCAGAGAAACAGTCATTCTTATGCAGTGACTTGGCATCCTTGCAAAACTCTGGTGCTGCAAAGGTCCAGTCCTGGCTACGCTGCTCTCCAGGCAGTGTGAGAGGCAGAGACTGAGGGTCAGCTTGGAAAGGCTCCTCTGCTGCACCGCACAGGGCCAGCTCAGAGTCAGGCCAAAGGGAAAGCTCAGGTTACAACACAAAGTTTATAAGTATCTCGTAACAGGCAGCCTATCCATATACAATTCCTAAGGAATGAGGCTCATGCAGTTACATCATCCAACTGTCAGCTGGATGTCACTCTCTCCTGAGTAACTTTAGCTAGATCTGAAAAAAAAAATCAAAGTAGATGGGCACCTATAGGTGGGGGAGTGGGAAAATTGGCAGCCATTTGGACGAAATATCCCAAAATTATCACGCCAGTGAGACAGGCAGGCAAAGTTCACCAGCTTCAGATGAATTATCCCACATGTAGGTGAGGACCAGCCATGTCTGGTGGGGTCCAAGGGATGAGGGCCCAGACTCAATTACAGGGGTGGCAGCAATTAAAATGTACTGAAGTGATGGGGTTTTCTTAGCCAAGCAGCCAGCCACAGAGCAAGGATGGCACTTTTTTACTTGGTTGGATGTGGGGGTTTTTGAGAGTTCGGCAGTTTTGTGTCAGAGGTGGTGGGTTTAAGGAGTTAGGTAAGAACTGGATATTTTTGGAGGAAGGTCCAGCTATTTCTGGACCAGCAACCTCTTGTTTTGGGACACCAAGTTAGATGGAGACAGCAGCTGCAGCAGGTCCCCACTGAAGCCCTCCCTCCTGAAGGCTGATGCTGTCATGCCCCACAGCAGGTCAGAGGAGCTTCATATTTCTGGAAGCAGGTGAGGCTGGCATCACCCCTTATTACGGTGGCTCTGTGAGACCTTACCAGCAGCATCCCACTACCTGTGCCCAGGAAGTCCCCATTCAGGGACAGAAAGGGGTATCCACTGCCCTGTCTCTTGGCCCTTTGGCAGCTGGGTTGAAGTAAATTCAGACTGAAGGCAACCTTAGTTTCAGGTGTGCAAAGCAGACCTAACACAAACTTGAGCTCTTAACAGCAGCTGCTGGGAGAAAATGTTGCAGACCCTACCATTTATCTGTAAACTCTGCTGCTTCCTCTATAATTAATTTCTTAACTCTTTCCTTCTTCCTATACATCCCCAGGTCTGCCATTTCATCCCTTCTGTTTGGAGTGTTTGCTTTTTAGAGGCATTTCTATATTTGATTTGACCACTTCCCGAGTATGACAGCCTCTGTAGCCTGTAACACAGTTCATGAAGTTTCTCTGCAAAGAGCTAAGTGAAACTGTGGAAAGAAAGAAAAGGAAATCCGCCTTTGTTCTCATTTTAATGAGAGTCACATTTGTCCTCTTTCACGACTGTTGGCCAGAACTATTTCCTAGCATTTTTAATAATAAACTTATAATTGCCTCAAAAAACCCCAGCCCAGTAACAGCCAACCGTTCAGAACCCCTCTGCACCCACAGGCAAGCTGGGCTCCCTTTCTCTAAATGCTGGGGATGTGCCCCAAAGAGTCAGCATGTCTGTAGCATGGATGCAGATGCTGAGAAGGGCTTTCAGTTCTCAGACCATGCGATGTATATTCCCTCAGGATTACACATGATTGACTAAACAAGAATTTATCTAAGAGTTATGCATCAGCTTACAGATCTAATTTGCTATAGGAACATATGCTATTTATCTTTTGACAGTCCTGGGGAAGAGCTACCCAAACCCAGCAGCCTTTTCATCTGATCAAGGGACTAAAAAATCAGAAGCCAACTAAATATAAACAAGAAAAAGTGGAATAAATAGAGATCAGGAAACAAAAATACTTATATCAAACTCACAAGATCTGACAGCTACAACAGGCTCCTAATGTTAGTTATGCGTATTATAAATACATATACATATTTTATTTTAAATGTAGCTCATAGGACTTCTATTGAATTGTATTAAATGGTCACACTGGCATCTCAAACTAAGCTAGAGTATTTTATATCCACTATAGGCAAAACTCTCTTTATAAGTCAAAGAAAACCAGGTAGGCAGCCTAGAATGAGGTAGTATTACAGCTTTATTTTTATACCCAGTTGTAATGAAAGCTATCTAAGTTCTCCCACTAAACAGAAAATTGGGAAGTTCACTAGTATTTGCAAAACTTTCTGCTACTCTTATAAGACCATCAGAGACATCTGCAGAAAGAAATTATTCCAGGTGAGTTGCGGAAGTTAGGTAGTTTATAAAAGAAATGAGACCTAAGAGCAAGGAAATTTATCAAGGAAAGTATCAACAGGAAAAAAGAATGGTGGCATTACCTGTTTACTTCAGTTCTGGGAAAGAAAAAAAATGCAAATAAACAATTAAAGACTGATTCATAATGTACCTCGACCAGCAAGTTGTGTGTAATTCCTAAATTCATGTGACTTGGCAGCTTTATATCCCTTAGCACATTTTTATTACATTTATAAATCTAGCATATGAATATTAATGCTACATTGCAAAATGTTTGTTACTTACCGGTCTTTTACAAGTGCAAAATTGTAAACTGTAAGCAACAGTGCACACCCCAGAAAGCTCTTATTACCAAGAAACTTGCTGACAGCAACCTGAACACAATGTAAATGCTCTTAAATTTGCCAAATGATTTCAGTACTTAAACCTGCAAGTGTAGTCTTCTGATTGAACCAGCAAGGATTACTTCAAGTGCTAGAGATCAGATCCGCTAGCCTTGCACCCGCTCCCATGTGTTTGCACTTTCTGTCACACTATCGATACATTTTTCTTCCTTTTGCTTTTTCCCAAGACATGCTAGCGGTCAGATTGATGGAGATCATTTGTGGGAGCATGAGATTTGTTCTTTCCTATCTCTTCCCAATATTTACTGCTGACTCACCCACCTAGAGCTATTTAATATGGACAAGCCCAGAAAGGCTGATTGCTCCTCCAGTCCACAAACTTTGCTGCTGTACTGCCAGGGTTCCTAGGGAAAAAAGACCGTACTTCCCAGGATCAGCTCAATGCTAACACCTGCCAACAGCTGCCACCCTCTATCCCTGGACCTGTGATTTGTGCCTCTCCTACCCTGTGGCAGCCCCTGCTTCTGCAACCCCCAGAGCAGGGTTGGGTGCCTGCCAGGGGCTGCCTCTTGGAGAGAAGAGCAGCAGAGAAGCTGCATTAAGTGCCTCGTCCAAAAAGCTGGAGAAGGCATCTCCCTAAGGGTTTACATGTGCCCACAGCTGGCAGCGGGAAGTGAGGACCATGAAGCCCCAGATCTGTCTGCTCACCCTTATTTCCATGCCCTAGGTGGAAAGTGCCTGTCCCCATCCGGAGAAAAAGATACTCCCACAAGCAAAGTAAGTAAAGAAGCTGCTTGAGCCCCTTGGGTGTGGTGTGGCATGGCATGAATGGGGACATGGGGGAGTCCTCTGCATCGCTGCAGAGGCAGCTGGCAGGCACAGCCACGGGCAGCAGCCACGGCAAGGCATTTTGCATCCCAGGGGAGGGAAACCTCCTTGCATCCGGTGGGAAATATACCTGCCCTCTGATGCCCCACTGTGCTGGATTGCTCGGGGGCTCTTTGGTCTTTTTTGTCTCCGGAGAAGGCGGCAGGAGGGGGCAGCCTTCCCCTACAGCTATGGAGCCACAGGTGCCTCAGCCACTGCCTTGCAGCTGCCTCCTGCCATGGGGCACCTGGCCCTTGTAAGTCACAGCCAGACCCGCAGGCTTGCAGGCACTTGAACCACAGTGGAGGAGCCGCTGCTGTGCCCCTGCTTCCGCCCCTGCAAATGAGGTGGAGGGCTGCTGAAGCAAGTGGGCTGCCAGCACAGCACAGCCTACATTTGCTCACACACCAGCCCCCGTTCCCCACACACAAGCACCGTTTAGGACTTTCTCTAAACAGATGTCAGTATGAGGTGTTCTC
The DNA here is from genome assembly GCA_013398055.1 of Ifrita kowaldi. Classification (NCBI taxonomy): domain Eukaryota; kingdom Metazoa; phylum Chordata; class Aves; order Passeriformes; family Cinclosomatidae; genus Ifrita; species Ifrita kowaldi. The sequence continues at coordinate 162,663 of VZRS01013543.1, forward strand.
CTAACCAAATAGTTTCTGCATATTGAATATGCAAATAGGGAAGACTCTATGATAGCCAGGATCACATGTGCTCACATGAATCAGGAGGTCTTGGTTTAGATTCAGGCTGCTGCCTTTTCCCTCTTGTGGGTAAAGCCATTCATGTAGCAGAGGTATAATACTTTTATCACTTTCACAAGCTGCAGTATTAGCAAAAACCCTCTTCTTGTTAGTCATGTACATTGGCAATTTCATGGCAGTGTTAAGGAAGCACAGTAATGTTTGAAAATACCATAAATTCTCTAAGATGGCAGCTTTAATGCGATATTGAGAGACTGACGTCTCTCCTGTCAGGTTGCAAATAAGTATGCTTAAAAAGCCCTGTTATCTTAAACAAAAGTGAAAGTTCAGCTCTGAAATTTTACAGGAGAAATCTGTTCAATCCACCACATAACAGGAGCCAGCCAGACTGATAAAGATAAGGCTAGGAGAAAGTAGGATGTAAAATGACAGACCTCTGCCACTGAGATGTTTATGGGACAGAGAGACAATTTTGCAGAAAAGCTTCAGACTGCCAAACGTGTGCACACAGACACCCAGCGCATGTGGAACATCACGTAGTGCCTGTGCCCAGCACCCAGCCAACAATCCCAGGCAGAATAAAGGCTGCATTGGTCATAAAGCTAAAATACAGTCAGAAAGCAAGCAAGAACTTTCATTTCTAAGACAGAGAAGTAAAACTGATTTCAGTTAATTAAACGAAAGAAAAAACAAAACAAAAAGAAAAACACAAGAAGATTGCACATCTATGTTTAATTACGGTCAGTGAGCAGTGCTGTGTGACATGAGTGTGTCTAAGCCAGAGAAAAGACAAATCTCGAAAAGCTATCAGAATTATTTAGCTCTCAGGGGTTCAACCCTTTTCCCTACTATTGTCACACAAGTTCATGCTTTTGCACAGCCTATGCTCAGTCTGTAGCTGAGTAAATCCTGTGCTGACAAAAGTCCTTGTCTTGTGTTGCTACACCAAAGAATGACACTCACATGTGTTTTGTTCCTCTCTCCCCAGCACAGACTTGCAGCTATCTGCCAGGTACCATCAAGGTAAAGATTAAAACTGACTTCCCCTCCTCCTGCCCCCCCAGCTCTCTGGGGCAACTGAGTCCAAAACACCCACATTTTAGAAATAAAAAGTGTCCATCATGTTCCTGCAGAAGAGAGAAAAGCCCATAATAAAACTATTTGCTTAGGATGCAGAAAAACACCAGTTTAAGCCTACATACAAAATAAGCGTATGCACATGAAACTATAACACTGGTATGCAGCCCCACTCTTGGGCAGCCAGTAGCCAAAAAGACTGCAGCACACACTCATAACTCTGAGGCTGATGTAATGTTGTCTGGCCCAAATCAGACAAATCAGGAGGCTGAACCTTGTGATGATGTCTCAGGTTAATGTCCTCAGCCACTGCACAACTTACGGCTGTGGGGATGCCTCTCTGTCCTCCTCCTCCTCCTTCCCTTTTCCACTCAGCTTTTTGGCAGCCAGCAGAGTCTCTCGTGACTACTGGCATGTGTCCCCAAAAAGTTTCAGTTTCAGCATGACGTTTTCTAAAAGTCATTTAAATGGACTATTGCCAACCAGGTTTAGTAATAAAGAAATCTTCATTTGAAAAACAAAGGGAGATTTAATACTTTTAGGCTTAAAGGGTTTTGGTTAATCTTTGTGCTATAAAAAAATAGCAGATGTATCAACAAATGGCCAAGTTTCTGTTGGAAAAGAATAAGGTTTCCCCTTCCAGTGTCTCACTGCCTCTAGAAGGAAGAAAAGAAAGAAAAAAGATCCCCACAAAACCAAACATGCCCTTTCAGTTTGCACATTTAGCTTCTGATAAACCAGAATGGAGCAAATAGTTGCACTGCAACGCAGGAAAGACTGGTAAGATAAACACATTGCCCGCTCATCTTACCTCCCTGCTTTGCGGTTAGCTTTAGGAGGTCTGGCAATGCACCCCAGAGTAATTTAAGAGATAACTCTATAACTTGGTGTGCACCCTGCTTCTCTGCCCAAACTTATCATCCTGGAAGGGACGGTCGGGGGAATAGCCACTTCTCAGCTGTTGCACTTCACAGTCTTGTGTGGTTGTTTGTCTAGGGTTGTTTGTGTGTATTAATATGCTGGGCTCTGAGAGGCAGGAGCTGAGTACCTGTGGTTTGCTGCCTCTGCTTCGTAAATAGTTCATTTTAGCAGAGGCTAAGTGAAGTTGCCTCCTGAGTCCCTGATGATGAGCGATCACCAGAAGCCCTATGTACCGCAGAATGAAGCGCTGCATTTTAGCAGCCTAACTGGGTTGGTTTGGGGTTTTTTTTAAATAAAGATGACATCAGTAAAGCAAAAGTTGGTGCCCAGCAGATAAGTGGGCGTTTAGCAGAAAATTTTGAAGAAAGTGGGCAAGATGACAGAAAAGGGTGTGATGAAATGAGCTCATCATTTGTACCTGTGAGTGTGGGATGGACTGTGGGGGAAGAGGAGGGGGTGGAACTGTAATGGGGAACCTGCCAAGTAGCTGTCTCATTTTGAGAGTTTTTGGTGTCCCAAGGAAAAGCCCCAGAGTGTGGTTTGAAGACAGTCCTGGCAGGGCTGTTAGTGCAATAGGAGAGACGCCCCTTCTGAGTGTTAAACTTGGCTTGTGAATAATGGAAGTTTTCACACTTGCTCCATCGGCATGTGGGAGAAATCACTCCACCTCTGCACTTCAGTCTCCCTACTGATAAGAGAAGGTTGATGATAACAGCCTTTCAAAACACGATGACTGGAAGGATTCTGGAAAATGTGACTCAGAGCAAGTCTTGGTTAGACCTGTGTGTTTGAGGGACAAGAGTTGCTCCAGACTCCACTCAGTGGATTGAGAGCCACTCATGAAAGTTGAGCCTACCTGTTCTCATTTAACAGGTACATTAAGAGAAATACTTCTGTCCTCCCATCTTTGCAGTCATGGCTAGGGAAGGAGAGAGCCATGCACTTGATGATAAGCAAGTCTACCTGACTGTTCTGCTCCTTAAAATTTCTGGAATTTCTAAATCTCAAAACTTTATAAAACCTCAAATCAAAAATAAGAATTTATTTTCAGTGAAGTGTCCTCAAGGTCAGGAGATCTTTCACGCAGAGTAGAATCTAAACAGACAATACGATTTGCATAAACTGTGAAAATCCAAGGCAAATTCTGCAGGAATTTTGTTCTAACAACATTGTTGTGCTTCTAGGCTTGAAAAATAAAAGCTAACCCTTTGGGGTTTTTAGCCCATGAAACAGAGACCTCTGCTCCCTTAAAGAGTGTGAGAGGTAGCTACAAATGTCACCATGAACCCAGCAGCACTCGAAGTACTGCCACTACTGCAGACAACAGAGGATACCACTATAAAGCCTGTGTTTACTGGCTTCAGTACCCAGTGCATTCAAATCAAGAACAGAAGGGCAAACGATTTTTTAACTTCTGGCTCCAAGTACTTAATCAGTGCACATTGTCCCTTTAGATTTAATGAGTCATCCTGCTAGCTATTTAATAATCACCCACAACCCACTAGCAAACACCTTCAGGAGGCAAAAGGAGGGACAAGTCTAAACAGAGTTGGGAAGGCATTTGCCCACACAATCTTACCTCCTCCTTTGCTAATGGCTCTTCTTTCTCCTCCCTCTGTTCTCAAGGAGACCATCAGATGAGGGCGGCTGGGGGAAGGGATTAGCCATCACTTCATCCCTGGAGAGGCCAGGGCCCCTTCCAGGACAGTGCAACTCCTGCACAGCCACACGCACACGTGCACCTGGGGTTTTAATTGCCTCCCAGACCCTACAGTCTCTCTGGCAGCTTGCTGTGACTCCTGTCCCTCCCCTTCCTCTGTTTCCTTATGCTTTTCACTCTGCAAGTCGCCCTGACCCCCTTCCTTTAGTTCCTCCCCTAAACACCCCATACTAAGTCTTGTTCAAACCCCAAATGCTCTCCCTTCACATGCATCGATAAAACGTCCCATGTAACTTCCCCTTCTTGCCCATCAGCTCCCATTCCCCGGTTGAGTGGATGTCACAAGGATGATCTCTGTCGGGATAGCCCTGGGGGGAGCCGGGGCCTGGGATGATTCAGGCTGCCCTGCTCCATCTGTGCTGCTGCGCTCCCTCGTGTGGTGATGAGCATTTACCATGTCACCACCGCTAGGCAGGGCCGTGGGTTGTTGGGCTCTCCAGGTGTGCAGCCACAGCCTGGACAGCTGGGAAACGACTGTGGATTTACGATCCCTTCTCAGTACTGCGTGTATTAGTCAACAGCGCTGCGTGAGTATACAGGCTATACCAGATCTGCTCACGTCTCCAAACTTCTTCAAGGTATAATCATACTGAAGCTTTGCTTTTTCTCTCTTTCCCCTTTTCCCCCTCAGGAACACGTTGCCAAAAAAGATTCTATGAATTCCAGTGAACTGTGGTACTCGACTGTCAGCCATGATGTAAAACACGAAGTCTCTGTGATTGACAGCAATAATCAGACAGAATATGCCCTTGTCAGTGTGCCCAAGAGGAAGGCAAAAGTTGCCAGCCCTGAAGAGCATAGTGAATATGATGATGTCCTGGTAAATTAGAAGGCACTCTTTGCCTGAGTGTGTGCAGCCATGATAACCCATCCTACCTCTGCTGTCGGATCTTCAAACAAATATCTCTCTCTTGTGTGAGCTTACTCATTAGACTACGTCTACCAGTCATTTACTATGAGACAAACCGGTCCCTGAGCAGCTGATCAGAGAAAGAGACATGGACTGGGTACAGGACTTGAAAATTAAACCAGGAGGAATCAGTAGCAACTGCCATCATAAGATGATATTTGTCTATAGAAAATTTGGAGCTACAGTATTTGAAGAAACTGAGGCTGTACATTTTTTTTGACTTTTATAACACTTTTTTTTTTTTTTTAAAGGGGCCTTAAAGAACTACTGCTGTAAATATCAAAAACACAATAATAATAGGGTTTTTCTGTTTGGGGAATGTTTAATGTTTTAAATGAAAGCGTAAACCTTGTGTTAGATGTACTTACTCTTGTCCAAAACTTCTCTGACCTGCTTGATTTGTACCATTATACAATGCACAATTTTTACAAAGAGCTCATTTCTTAAATTCTCCCCTCCCCCTTCTAATGTAATACTACTTAGTGTGAAGTCTTAATGAAGATGAAATTAAATAAAAAACTCCAAAACAATAAACTGCATGCAAAAAACGTTACACCCACTGAGAAAACAGTCAATACTGACGCTGCCCAGGTGGTAACTGCCTCTCAGTAGCAGAAGTCCAGGTGTTGCTTCCATGACACAATGCTTCCAGCTCACTCCTGCTGGAGTCTCTGGTTTGTGCTTCCTGCAGTGCTAGAGTATCACCTCCTCACAGCCCAGCACCCCTCTCTGCAAGCAGCATTTCATGTGCAAAGGACTGAAACCTGGTATTCAACTGTTTACCAGAGCTCATAGAATGATTATGTGCCTGTGTTCTTGCTTAAGCATGCTTTTTCTCCTTCCTTTTTTGTAACAAGAGTATGGAAGAAAATGTTGAACAGTTTTTCTGATTTTAAGTCTTCCTTAGTATGTGATTTCTGGCTGCAGCCCCGGCTTTATGGTGCAGTGCCTTTATGACTCCCTCTTGCCATTTCCATGCTGGGGACAGTCCCATGGGCAAGTGCACGGAGCAGTGGATGGACACACTGCCAGCATGTGCAGGTATCACTGCTGTGGCAGGCAGCTGAGTCTGCCCAAAACTCATACTGGCTGCTGTGGCTACACAGATGGCACCTGCCACAGGATTTTAAAGGGCTGATTGTACACTCACGAGCTGCTTTTTAACAGTGTCTCAGTTGTCTCAGTCATTAAAGTATTAACCTAATTTCTTCAATTAAAATTAATACTGATCGTTCACACAAAATATCTAACTTGATGTAATAATGTGTTTTCACACTACTGTGTCCTTAATGGATTGAGTAATAATTAATTCACTTTTTAATATTCTTTTACATGATCAATGTACCTCACAGGTATATAACCAGAAACCACTTTTTGACACTTCCTTCAATGAGAGTTCAAAACCCGACTGGATGCAGTCTGTAAAGTCAGACATTTTCTGTTGAATATCCCATCTTACTACAGCCCCACCTCCTTCTTTCCTGTGAAGTTCTGGGGTAAAGGTATGGAAGTAGAGGAGGATGGGTGGGAAAAAAATGAATGCTTGACTCCTTTTTTTCTCTCAACTCTTAATGCTCATATAGGTATCACCATAAAGAAGTATAATCATTACATTATTTTTCAGCTCCTAGAATCAAGATAAAGAAGTGTTCAAGGAAAGGATCAGGTGTCTTGGTGAGAGCAATAAGATTGAGCAGCATCTCAACAGCAACTTATTTCTTTGCTGCTGGTACTTTCATAGCCTGCTGCTTTTGGGACAAGCCATACAAGCCATGAAATTTATCCTTCCCCAGTGTAAGAATCAAAAGGATTCTTACAGCTCTCTTCTAGCTGTATGCTGCATAGAATACTACAGCAAGAGAAATTATAGTTCTTACAATCAATGCTATATCTTACAAACCAAGAGGGGATCAGAATAAGCCACGAATATGAGAGTCATGCAAACTACTAATTTGGTCCAGAATGTTTCCCTAGCTCAGTTTAAACACATGCAGCAACAACTACGGGTTTGAGTGCACAGCTCTGGCATACATGCTTCATACAGCTCAGCATTTAGAATTCCAATGGCTATTTTCCAACTCAAACAGCTGAAAGATTAGGGCTGCTAAAGAATGAGAACAGTCACTTTAAGAGTAAAAATAAATAATTTAATGCACAGTAATATTGTCAGATTACTCCTCAAATAAACTAGTAATATTAGAAAAAGAGAAAAACAATTTTCCATGACATATTTCTTACAATACAAAATGTTTCTTAAAATACAAGGGTCTATCCAACAGTACTAACATTTATAGGGCTATAAATAAATGACAAGCTATACTTCACTAACATGGTAGTGAATACATTCCATTCTGCATAAAGTTAATGCTGAATTTTTATGTTATAGCCAATTACTGTCTATAACTTTAATACCACACTGGCCTACGTGGTCTGCTTCAGCATCTTCCTTTTGGCACTGATTCATCTCATCTGGTCTCTCATCAACAAGAACAACTATTTACTGCCTTATTAAGGCAAATACCTTACGTCTGTTCGTTTTTATCCCCAGTGCTGGGCAGGAACTCTAATTAAGGGTATAGACTAGTCTTCAGATTTACAAATACAGGTCAAGTAGCTGTCTATTCACTAGTAGCAGTAGCTAACTATAAAAGCACACTGCTAGTTCGACCCTTGAAAGATTCCTGAGACATTCAGATGTGCTAGTGAACAGGACATGTCTCTTCATGCTGTTGCTTTTTCTTTTGTATTTCACATTGAAGAAAAGAAAAATAGAGCAAAGAGCACCTTATCCTGGGAGACTGTAGGAAGAATAAGGAAATGATGAGAGTTGAAGCTTTCTTAAGAAGCTAGTGCAAAGGCCTTGCATGTAATTAAAGAATATATATACACACATAGATATATATTTAGGTTTCACCCTGTTTTACAAGGAAAGAGCAACAAGGAAAGATGGCATATGAAGTTAGGAGGGAAAATAAAATATATGAGTTTGGGTGGAAGTGAGCATTGAGGATGAAGCTGTGCAGATAATTTTGGATAAGCCAAGAGAAGAAAAAAGGAGCCACATGCAAGACTGCTCTTAAAGCTTGTGCTGAGCATTCAGATTTAATCATAAGGCAAGACAAAGCAGAGCTTTGAAAGTCAACAGAGCATGCATCAAATACATTATTTTCTCAAGGGTGATATGGATTATTGAGATATAGAAGAAGGAGGTAGTGGTGCTATAGCAATACAACACTGTCATAAATGGATCACATTTTCCATTTATAATATTGCGTCACAGGCAGTATTTATAGGACAACTATTTTAGAAGTGTTTCTATCTAATGAATAGTTCCCTGCCCTGGGATTACTAATAGATAGGGAATCCCGTCTCTTCTAGGTGATGATGAAGATGAGGAATCTTTCCATCATTTCTCTGAAAGTTAAAACAGTACAATATTAATATTAAAATGCAACTTTAATTAGTTCTTTCAACATATTCTTTCCTGTCTCCTTTTACACTACTTTTTCTAAGAATCCTGTCAATATATATGGAACAAAATGCTTCTTAAAATTGGAACTCATGACTTGTTGATCTCTTGTCCCTTGATAAGAGTCCCGGGAAAAATCAATACGAGTTAATTGCAACCCTTACTTACATACACTGCAATGCTGAATTGTTAGCCTAGGATTACTCTAAAAGCACTTAGATGTGGCTCAGTGCATTGGGGTTGGGGGGAGGCAGCTCCATGCATTGTTTTCAGCATGACTTCAAAGCTCATGGGACTTTTATACAGGCATTTCTATCAGGACAGATATAAATGCATTGGAATCACTGCCTAGTCACAGGTACTCATGGGAATTATTGCCTAGAAAACCTGGAAGAATGAACTTTTGGTTCTTTTAAAAGGGATCTCTGTGCATAATAATTTTTCCAAAAAAACTACAGGAAGACAAAACTCAGGAGTCTTTTTCATCCCTTGGATTAAAAATTGTTTTGTTAGCATTCAAAATTGAATATACAATAATATTTTTAATTATTTGTCTCCCCATTATGGTACACACACATACAAGGAGAATTTTTTTGTATAGATAAATTGCAATATTAGATCAGAAAAGTTTGGTTGGAGTCCACAGCTAACCAGTCTCATCACTGTTCCCTTTCTCATCAGAGGACAAAACAGTGAGTCCCAGGTTTTAAGTTAAGCATATTGAGACTTTCGGAAAACTATTTTAAAATCTTCTTAATACTGTTATGCAAATCATATTTACTAATGAATTTAAATACCTTTCTAGAAGTATTTCCCTCCTTTCCCATAACTAGTTCTGCTCTTTGTAAAGAAACCGTTTCTCTAATGTACAGCACTTACACGTGAGAGAAGTTGGCTCAAACTTTAACCTGTCACATTCAGATGTCCCAGGATCAAGAGTGTCTTCATCATAAATATTTTGACGTAAAATGTTCCTTATAAAATCTGGGTTCATAGTGTTTTCCATAAATCCCTCTGCTGATGGTGGTACAGAAAACACTAGCTGATAAATTACACGGGAGCTTTCATTACTGAAAAACAAAGTCAAGGATGAATGTCTTCAACTTTCAGCAGGATTTTTTTTTTTTTTGAGAAGACTGACTTCTCATATCAATGTTGGCATGGATTTTAAAAAAAACATTTCCCCAAGAAAAGCATTATGAAAGAAAACTGCCAAAGACGCCAGTTTCTGCCTCCCCCTCCCTTCTTCAGAACAGCTCTTGAGACTGGGTACATACTTGAAGCCAGTCAGAGATATTTTTTCAAATGCACAAAGAGCAGTTGGACATGTGTCCTGGTGGGATGTGGTTTTCAGCACTGGGGCTTCACAAGAAACTACTGATAAGAGGTGCTGCAATATCCTACGCATAGTTTAGCTAGGAACTCGAAGAAAGGTTTGTTTTTCTGCTAGCAGTACCTGGGACCACCCAGCTGTGCTCCTGACTCAGCTCTGGAATGGATTACACAAACCAGTGAACTGGAGACCATCTCTGGAGATTTTTTTTTTTGTGGTCTACCAAAACTGACTACGATTCAACAGCTACCTTTTGTATCACGGGATTCAAAACATTTTCAAAAATTACTTGAATGGGGGAAAATGAAAGGAAAGAAGGAGAGGGAGACAGCAAGAGAGAGACGTCAAAGAGACAGAGGTATCAACTAATCAATATACGTGCAGAACTACAGCTTTGTACTTGATGGTCTAAATCATAATTAGTACCCATAAGGTCAAGGAGCTCACCATCGAACAGAGCTGGAGCTGGCATGCCCGAGGCTGGCAGGGCAAGGGAGCGTATTCCTCAAGGGAGCAAAGTGCCCTCACGACTGCCCCTTGCCACATTCCAACGTGGTTCTTCCTTTGTCCTTGCTGCCTCAAAGAACTTGGGACTTTGCAAATCTACTTGCCTTGATTATCTCCTGTCTTTCTAATTCCTTTTGTAAGAGTTCTTTTTCAGATGTCCTTGGGGAAGCTCTCTGTCTTGCCTTGCCTCTCTGCTATTTCTCCATGACAGGAGACATGTATATTCCTCTTACCTTTATCTCTTTTGGGAACAAAATGATTCTCTCCTCCCCATGAACCCTGTTTTAATTATTTAAGATTATTTAAACTACGTCAATCTTAAGTGTCTCCAGTAAGTCATTTTCCTTTTAATAAATATCCTTGAATATGTTTATTAAGGGCTGCAATTGAAACCAAAGATAACAGAGATGACACTTCACAGCAACAATATGTTCCCATCATTATACAATTTTAGCAGCATTTACCATTTACACCAGAGGATCCTCTGACCAGTTTTTCCTGCCTATATGCATAATTTTCCCCAAACAACCTATTTTTCACAGATTTAAATATTGTACATATTTACATAAGCACATATATGTCTCATCAAAAGCCTGTAAGTTTCAGATAACTTCGGTGGAAGAAATTGCTTACCTAAAAGAAATCACCTGAGCTGACCTAAAGTAATGTCCTAAAGCTGGGGATGAACTGTAGACCTCTGTTAGCTGAGAGAGAAAAAAAAAAATCTTATATTCAGTCTCTTTTTTTCCATCAAAAAAAAACCCAAACAAAACCACAGCAAATTATTCTTACAAGGTGCTTTAAGGAGCATAAAAACAGGTGCTGAAGGTCAAATAACAGCAAATATCTGCCCTGGAAAAGGTACAGAGTCCCTTTAAATTTGACAGAGAAGTTAATTGTGCATTTGAGTGATTGCTATGTAACCTTAACACAATGGAGGCATTCAGGGTGAACTAAAAGCATGTGCTCATGTTGCCATGTGCAATTGATGTTGTTAGATTTGGGATTTAATTAGTACCAAATGGCTCTTCTAACTCTTACTTCGTAGAGGGGTGGGTCTCTCTCCTGAGACTGCCTTCCCACAATGTCCAAATGAGCACAGCTGTGTATGCTGAGCTTATTTCAGCTGTAACTCAGAGTTGTGTTGGCTCAGTAGAAATCACAGCTATAAACCCAGGTTGTAATCGTGTACTCATGAGAGAGTGCAGCACATAGGATGTTTAGCCCATATTATGCTTAGATGACTTTCACAGGCCCCTCCTAAATTATTCAATGATTCTATGAAAAAGGTGAAGACTGTGTCTTAACAAATGGTCAAAGTTAAGGGGAAGAAATTGATACTTTTTTTGTGCTTAAAAGCAGACAATTCCTTTTTTTCTAGATCGCGACTTTAAAAAGTACAATGCATTTAATTTGTGGACTTGCAAATGACTGAGTTGCTACACAGAGAAACAGACACTTCTTAAAAGGCAAAACACTGAAACTATGTTGTAAGCAGCATCAACCTTGCCAAGAATCACACAAACACTTACCCTCTTAGTAATGTCCTCTGAGGAGAAGTTTGGGAGAACACACATTAACTCCAATGTTCCTGAGAAATTGTGCAAATTTCCACTGCTTAGCAGTTCATCAAGATCCCAGTAGTCATCCTCATCTCTGTAAACATCTAATAATCAAAAGGAGATAGAAAGGGGAGAAAACGTTTCAGTTAGCTGAAGTATTGAAAAAAAACCCTCTTGGCTTTCTCCAGGGTGGCTTTCTCACAAATTTCCTAGGTAAGGACTGACTGGGAAAGACAGAAAGAAAGTGCAAGTCAGCTGAAAAAAAGTGACAGCACATGGAGGTCAATCACCCACCTCCATTAGCAAAAGTCATCTGCTCTGGGAGCCTGACAGGCAATGACACCACGGGACCTAAGTCATCCATGGCACTAGTTCCAACATTACAAACATCATTTCCATCCTCATATCCAGATCTCTTCTTGTAATATTTTCTCACTTAGCTACAAACTGGAATCACCACCTGATCAGGATACAAGTTGCTTGCTGCCTGCTAAGATAAAAGCATTCACATCCATGGCTGAACTCACCACCCTCTGCAGTCAGTATCCCAGTTCCTTGGGCAGTTTGCTGAAGGAGATTAAAGGATGCTATGGTTGCATTTGAGTTCTATTAGATTGTACATATTGCATGTTTGTATTAGTGTAACCAAGAGTGAAATACTTACTGGAATAAAGAATTAGGCTGATGAGAATGACCAGGAAGATCACTAGAAATATCGTAGTTATAATCATCCATAGTTTACACTTCCAGAAAACTACATTCCTGCATGATTTCCAGGGATCTCTCTCCTAGGTATAAAAGAGAAGGGCTTATTGATTAATCAAATAAGGCAGGAAAAATTATTGAAGCATGTCTCTACTGTCACATTTAGAAACAAACCCCCCCCACAGATTGGTAAGCAATGTCCTACACCAGGGTTCCCAGCCTTGACTACTGCTGCAGGAGGAAACACAGACCTAGAGAAGGTGGAGGACATTCCCTTGAGAGAGATCATTCCCCTTTGTGCAGAATTTCTGACTCCTGAATTGCCCATAAAGCTAAAGGATTGCAAAGGTGATTTCTTGGCTCCATTTTTTGTTTTTAAATTACACGAATTAAATTTGCATATTCCACAAGCTCGCCTTTTAATGTTTGTCATCTCTCCCAGCTGAAAAGGTGTCTCTGGAGGTATTTCCAAAATCATTCACCTCTGCAGCATTGATGATGTCAACCTGCATATTTCCTGGGTGCCAGCACCCAAAGCAAAGGCAGTGCTATTCAATAGATACTACTGCATTAAATACTCCATGACATAACTGAGACTTTTATTGCTGACTTACTTTTTCTTCAGAAGATTGTGAACTTGAAGCCTAGTGAGTATATTTAACAGAGAGTTTAATGCAAATCTCACCTGTTCTATGAGGTCATAAGAAAACTTTACTCAAAGCAGCTGTGCATGTATGTACATTCATATGGCAGAGAAAGGACAATACCTTGCCTATCATTTAATTTTTATTAAGATTGAAAACTGTGACAGAAATTAGTCTTTTAATGAGTTAATCCAGCAGGATGAATATTTAAAAAAAAAAAAGGCAAGTTTAGGAGACAGCAAAACAGAAAACATCTGTTTTGTTCCACAGCCAGAAGAATCAGGAGACTGAAAGAAGAGCTTGAATTCATAAGCAGACCATGCTGTCTTTTTAATTACTCCTTTCCCTCTCTCTCCATCCACCATAAAGGTAGTAGTAAACTCCATGTCCTTTTTGACATCAGTACCAGGTAAGGAAAGGCACATGCTGAAGGTTGTGTGGGCCACACACGTGCAGATTGGCAGGAACCAGCTGCCAGCTGGAGGCACTAATCCAGGTTTCCTTCCTTTACTTTTTGAACTTTCTAAGAACCCAGAATAACAGAGAGGTTTTCACTGAATTTAATGGCATCGTCTGGCTGGATAAAAGCTTTTGTGTGGTTGGCAGGGGAACAGGGAGAGAAAACAGACACATAGGGAAAGACCTTACAAGAGAGATTCCTCCAGGAGCAGAGGCAGAAAAAGGGAAACACTCTCTGTAGACACCTCTGCACACAGAGCTTTGCTCTGCTAGAGAGTGAAAGGCATACACTGAATATGGCCTCGTTTACAGCATGCTTTCAGTTGTAATCACATTTACATATTTTTTAAATTTGATTTTTAAAATATTTTAGAAGTATGAGTTTCAATTTAATACTTAACACTAGCATATCGTTTTGTATTTAAAAAAAATTTAAAAGCCAGTAACCACTGCCTAGAGTGCATCTATGAAATCAGCCATAGCCTCATGCGTTGAGACAGACAGCTGTCAAGCCCAAGTTCTGATTGAGCCACCACATGTTTAGACTATCACAAAACGCAATTCTTAATCACACATAGCAAACTGGCTTGATCCCAAGAAAACATTCAGCTCCACAGCTAGTCCTTCTGAACACCTTCTGAACTTTGCCCATAGGCTGGGGGGAAGCAACAGCAGCAAAGAAAGTGTCTCCCCGGTGGGCAGGGCAGCTCTGATTAACCTGCCAGCTGAGCAGAAAGTAGAGCATGGTAACTTTCCAGCAGTCTGTATAGGACGGGAAGCCAGTTGCCAGAATCAGCAGAAAGAGAGCTCAAATGAAAACTCAGTTCTGGAAGGATAAACCTAAGGGTTAGGTTTCTCAAGATAGGCAGATCTAGCTCACCCCTGCCTCTCCTCCACCCTCTCCTGTTCCTCTTTGCGCCTCCTGGAGTTTGTCTGACCCTGCAGCGAGCTGATTCAGCTTACCACACCACAGGAGAAGCAACTGACCCCTGATAGAATAGAATGCAGGGGGTTTTGCCTAGTCAGCGGAATGAATCAGCCCAAGGGGTGATCGGCGGGGCGCACACAAGGGAGCAGCGCCGTTCACAGCGAGCGGGAAGGGAGGGAGGGGCGGCGTGACTCAGGCAGGCAGTCCCAGCGGGGTCAGCCGTGCCTACAGAAAAGCGGGAAACGTCTTCGCTCCGCCACAAATATTCCTGGAATAAGTCGGGTACTTCATTATACAGAAGTCATGTGTGAATATGTTACTCCCCTGCCAGCATTAGTCTGTTCCGTAGCTTTAAGCCAGGGACTAGGAGCTACATCCTTCAGGATTCACGTGCTGATTTTAACTGATGCTTTGGAGCATTCTGTTGGTACAAATTCATAATGGTTAGCAACTGAAAATCACTCAGAGTTAAAGAGAATCCAGCATGCTCTGTTGGAGGACATCTTATTTTTGCTTTAGCAGCACGGTTTCCTGGTTAATTTCTACTGAAGGAAAGCCTGCTTTTAAAACTTATTTCAACTTTTCTCTTTTCTGGTTTTGAGCCCACTCCCACTGACAGCACGTGAAAAGAGAAAGCAAAACTCAGAGAACCAATAACAATTTCAGTTCCTAAATTAAAGCTTAAAATCCCACTCTCATATTAGAACACTTCATTGATAAGAAGAAAAAAATACGCTTAACAGGTTTTTAGCTTCTTTCCCTCTCCCTCAAAAACGACTTAAGTCACCCCGACAAGATGTTCCTTCAAGTGTCATTTCTCTTGCTGTGTAGTATTTTCCCCAACAGGATGAATCAAATGAGCAAATGAAATTCCTACCTTTCTCGTTTGAGCTTTTAGAGGCTTGTCATGATCAGTCTCACTTTCCTCCACCTTATGTTCCTGTAATTCAATAATCTCATGCTCCTGAGCAGAGCTCTGCCTTTTCATTGCTTCTGTCTTTGTGCGAGGACCTCTGTTTCTGAAGTAAGCACAGAGCCAACTCATTTCCTTCTGGTTTCAGCCGCAATTATGGTCAGTAGTAGCTCTGATACGAGGCTGGAAACAGGGAGAGTGGGGATAGTTTTCACAGAGAGGTCACAAAATACTGTTATATTAGGGGAATTCCTTGGATGAACAAATAAAGGCAGCTGCCCTAGCTGCAGAGAAACGGGAGGCGGAGGAAGTATCGATTTGCGTAGCCGTGAGAACTCCGGCTCTCAGCTGTGCAATACTAGGTTTTCCAGTTTGCCTACCTGCCTGTACCAGCCCTTGACAAGCAGGTGACTAAACCTTCAGCAACGCTGTCATTTGCTGGGACGATTTTGAAAGGAACCAGAGTGCTTTCTCTGCTGCTGTCAGCCAAAACAATAAAATGTTATTGTTGTTATCCATGCAGCTGAACAGATGTGGTGCTGAACAGCACAAACTGAGTAAAAGTTCATAGAGCATGTTGTTTGCTGAGGCTGGGACACCGTCAACACTTGTAATTCTAGTCTCCCTCTGTAGTCAATAAAGAAATGAACGCTACTGACCTTTGTGCTGTAAATTGTTCTCTCTCTAGCTATTATACTGCCTAAAATCATATCTGGAGTTAAAGAACCATTTATGTCTTTAACATACTATTCAACCTCAACCTGAGAGGTAAACAGGTAAAAAAACCCGAAAGGTATAGCTGAAGAGAAGAGAAAGATGGATTTCAATTTCAACTTGTGCTCTACAGGACATGCTTTTATGAAACAACCATGGGGATTCGGTCTGCACTAGCTTCCCACATGGACTCTCATGTGCACTTAGAGTCACTCACAACAGCTTACTGTAGCCAGGGGCTGTTTATGCCCCCAGCCTCTCCAATATCCTTCGTCCTATCTCCTCTTATTTCTCCTGTTTGCACTCCATCCACGTTTCTCCCTCCTTGCCACAGAGCATCTCTCTCCCCTCTGAATCAAAAAGTCTGGGGAGACAGCTGGTAACCATACCCTTGCTCACTCTTTTGTCCCAGCACAGGGAATATCATGCATTAAGAACCAAACACAGCCTCTCTCCCCAACCCCTTTTCCTGCTGCCTGAGTATCCACTCAGAGCACCGCTCCTTTTTCCTGCCAAAAGCTCAGGGTGCTCTCTCCTCACTCCACTGCTTCAATTTTCTGTTTGTGCAACTGACCTTGGTTCTGCTGCCTGAAGCATACCCAGGGTTTGCATTCCTGATGTCACGTCACACTGATCCAGGCGAAGGAATTCTGTGAAAGTCAGCACATCTTAGGCTTATTCCGCAAGTAAAAAGAAATACAAGTTGTATACTCCACACCTTTTGGTTCTGAGAATCCTTAAAGCTCTGGAGGACTGGTGGTGAAGCTGAGCAGTCATCAAGATCAGAACATGTGTCGGGAACCACAAAATCTTACTTGGGATATCTTACACTAGAAAAGCCTTTATCTGGTTCTCACTACTCCTGGTGGATATCAGGTTCATTTATCTAATTTCTGCTCACAGTAGAAGACTTTACCTTTCTACTGAATTGTCTGAAACCAAAACCAGTCCTCTAAGAGAGAGTTAATGATTAATCAGCTCTCACCATGCAATGGCCAAAGTCCTTATTTTATTTTACATATTTGTGAAGAAGCTCCTTAAAGTCTTGGGTTTCTTTCATCTGGGGGATCTAACTTCCACACTTGGTGCATTTCTTCCATGTGAAATACTGACCCTTCTGACATGTTGCCGAGGAAATCTCAGAGAAAATGGGAAGTCAAGAACTGACCTGAACTTTCTGGGCTAGGCTTTTATCCGAAACAGAACAGCAGGAAAGCTGTTTTCTTCCCTAGGCAAGACACCTCTGGTTTCAACAAAAGGAAAAGAAACTTGTGCCCTTAAATGTACCCTTTAGTAAGAGGGGGGCACTAGGCTCAGCTTTACAAAAAGAGGAAAGTCCCAGGCACCAATGCCGTCCTGATTGCACCTGGGGTTGATAGTTTCAGAGGCACATCCAAACAAATAAAACATAGCCCCTTGCAGCTTTAGCACGCATTTATTAGAAAGGAAGATGTGAATAATTGACTAGCCATTAAAGAAACAAACCTCCTAACATAAAGGCTCCGAATAAAGCTTATGCTGTAAGTTTGACACGAGCCGGGACAAGATGCCCAGCACGAAAAAGGAAGGAAGAGCAACAGCAGTGTTAGAGAGAGGAGCCTCACTGCATGCAGATTACAGTGCTGGTTCTTTTCAACATTTTCCCCACACGCTGCCAAGGTGGGTCTAACATTAAAGATCACATATGTACTGCAGAGTAAGTGTGCTGTGTGGACAGCAATGACAGCTATTCAAACTGCCAGCTTCATTTTTTGATATATATATATTAAAGGTGAAGGCTAAACACTTTCAAATATTGAGCACAACTTAGAGACCATCTAAATGGTCTTAAGGCCATCTAGACAATTCTTTTATTAAGCTAAGTATTGGTGTTCTGAAGTCCCATAAACAGCTTTGGAAACCTTAAATTGGCTAGATTTGGAGTGATAAGCTCACCAGGAGATTAAAATTATCAAAACTAGATTTACTGGCAGGGTTAAAGGAATTTTGCTGTAATTTCTTTTACTTTCTTTGAGCTCAAGGATGCATCCAACCACATAAATCTATTTGCCTTTTATGCCCATTTCAATTTAGTGTGGCCTTGGCACAGCCCAGAAAGATACACAAAATAAAAATTCCTGAGCCTGAAACTCTGCTTACTGTGGACCAAGGACAGCAGGAAAAACAATCCAAACCTACCAGGAACATGCTAAAAATCCACAATGCATGCCAGAGCCAGAGCTGGAGAAATACTCCTGTAACATATTGCAAACATGAGACCCTACAGTTAGTTCAAATTCTGAAGAGAATGTAAGAAAGCATTAAAGTTTCCTTTTGTTTAATTAATTACAACTCGTTAGTTCCTTCCTTTTATTTAGACATCATCCCAATGAACCTAAATTTATGCTCTTCCAGTTCTTTAATGAAAATTTCTTGCATCCTATCATTTTTGAGCTATATATCTGGTATTTTTAAGAAAACATAGTTGAGACCCTGAAAGTTACAGCCCAGAAAGTAAAAGTCATGCAGTGGTACGTAACTAGAATGAATTAATCTCAGCTTTGTACACAATACACTATTCGTATTTTTGAGACCTATGAAATAATTATTTATGCTTAGAATCCTGTAATATCCCTAAGGGCTTGAATATATAAGGCATGTGGCCATTTTTATCCAGATATGCATATGTGGAAACAAATAGAGATAACAAGGGACAAGGAAGGAGAGGAGAAGGTTTACAAATGAGGTATGGCTGGATTTTTGTTACAGGTTCTAATCCATTTTATCTTGTTTTTAAGGCAGTGCTGTTTCTGCAAATGGGCCTAAGGAAGATGAATCCATAAGGAATCTGAAGTTCCTCTGAGACTGAACAGTTATTGCTAGGTGAACCACAAATGATAGTTTCTTCATTTAGAAAGTGTAGCTTTCACAAAGGAACAGTGAATGGCATTTTCATGTTGTATCATCAAGTTGACTACAGTAGGAAGCAGCTTTCACACAGAGATGATCGGCATTTTCTCCTTGGCTCATCAGTTTGTATTCTGACGGATCCAGTCATAAAGTGCTGTCACCTTGGTGTACACACCAGGACGATTGCGCCGAGCACACCCTTCACCCCAGCTCACAATGCCAGCAAGGTACCATCTATTGCCCTTCCCTGTGCAGGCCAAGGGACCTCCAGAATCTCCCTAAAATGAAGGAAGTCCAGCCATTAGTGCACGCACACAGAGCACTGTAACAAAAAATAGGGTATTTAAGAACAGTAAATACCTGCCCCTCTTTTTCTCAAATTAAAACTTAGTATTAGAATCTTATTTCTTATTACAATGTACCCAGACAGACGTCAAATTTATTCAATTATTTTAACTTATGTATGTAGCACCCTAATCAGTATAAAGTCAATAGGAAGAAGCAGTTTATAAAATTACTCCTTGATAATGTCCCATTACAGGATTCATGGAATAACTCACCACAGCCCAAATAGGGAGAGAAGAACACAGGGATGGAAATGGAGAATTCTACTACAATTTGAACATAAATTGTTCACAAGTTGAAGGCAGATCTCTCAGACTGTGTTGAATAGGAACAGAAAGATACCACACACCCCCAATCAAAAACAGCCAACAAACCAAAACAAACCCAAACCCAACAAACAAGCCAGGCACAATTAAGTATTATCAGCAGTTTTATAATCGAGACTGACTCTAGAGCAGACTACTTTGGAGAGGCAGAAGGAGGAACAAAGACTAAGGAATGTGCAAATAAGAACTGGCTTCTCAAATGGAACATGGAGGTTTGCACAGCAATGTAGAAAAACAAAAATTCACATTAAATTCAGTTCACAGGATCAAAATGCATTTGGGTTTATCAACGCTTTTTTGCCCTTCCTGGCTTTAACCTTGTATGTCTTCTGTGAACTGGTCTGTTCACAGAGCTCTGGGCAGCTACAGGGCAGCTCCTCTCTGCTGTTGTTCCTAATGCACACAAGGAAGTCAGCAGCCTCCAAATTAACCCTGGGGTTTGTTTGAGCCCCCGGCTGGAGCCAAAACATGTAAGAGGTCAGGAGAAAGCCATTTACTGAGAAAAGACTAGTAACAGAAAGCCTTCATCACCCAACCAAACAAAATTATCTATTATGGTGGTACAAAATTATCTAAAGATAAGAGAAGAAGCCATAGCTCTTCTTCTCTCTCAGGCTGCTGTCATACTAGAAATTTTGATAGTCCAAGAGACTGATGTCAAGGTGACTTGAGAAAGGAGGCTGCATAGTCCCGCCAATTACTCAGCCAGTTCTGGAAGACCAGAGAGGCTGTATGCCAGTGGGGAGAGAAGGGATCCTTAGCAGAGGAACCAAGATCAAAGAACATCCTAGAGTGATAAAAAACGGTCTGAAAGGGTAAATTTTTTATTTCTCATGTATCAGATCCTTTAAAGATGAAAGTTATTTGGAAATTTTGCATAACTTGTGCAATATATGCACGGCTTACATGTCCAGGAAAAAGTGAAACAAAATGGGATGCTCACTAGTCTGAAAGCATAGTAAAGGGGGTTTAGGGTGCTGTGAGGGTTTCCTGAACTCCCAGTGTCATTCCTCTCTAGCACTGTACAGGAAACACATACTATATATTATATAATACATATACTAGTGACAGAAAGCTAAAAAAAAAGCAAAGATGCTACCCAGACTAAGAACTTAAGACACCCAGAGGGACAACATGCTAGAACTCAAACGCAGCATCTCATGCTGGAAACTGGCCAGTATGATATATAGCTGAATTGGTTAAAAATGCTCATCTGAAAATTCAAGGGCATTTCATAAGCAACACATTTTTTGGAGGAACATCGCCCCTCTAAATTAACATATTTTAGCAAAACAATTCCAAGGTCAAAGTTTGCAGACAAGCTCTATGTAATGTTAGTAAAAATAATAATTAATTTAATTAGATCTTAGAGACTGCAAGAAAACTCTACAAATAGTCTATTGTGTTAAAAATGTTTGACCCATCATGAGCTACAATCTTGCAAAAGTTATCCTATTGCATTAAAATAATAAAGTTTATATATTACACAAAAATTGTACCAAATTGCCTCAGTCTAATAGTCAGTTACAGATTTCTGTCCCCTTTACATGGTAACTGGTATAAAAAACATGTTTATAAAGTTGATATTCATCATCAGAAGTTTGAACACCAATGAAGTACACAACTGGTCTAATATGTAAGAAGGAGAAAGAAGGCAGAGTCAGGACAGGTGAAGTATGACCAAAAAGCAGTTTCTGATTGTGTGTGCAAACAAGCTGGGTTTTATAACTTACACTACTGTGATGTAGTCACGACTTGTAATTATACACATGAACGAATGTTTGAAATTAAAAAGCACCATTGCAGCTGCAGTTCCCAAACATAGCTTAGCTTTTCCTTTTATATTTCTTTGCAACTGTAACAATACATTACTTATCATACTTTTACAGGATTTTAGCAATTCCATACTCAGATATTAAAAAAGATAAAAAGAAATTAATACAAATAGCATAATTCACAGATGGACCAATCTTGATTCCTTTTATCGTTATATTTTTGTCCTCTTGTATGAAATATAACTGTTGAAGATGAAAAAGAATTCTTCATGACTCATTTTACCCCTTGTCTTTGCAAAACGATATTTCTCAAGAGAGTCAGAGATTATCTATGACAAATTTTCTTCCTTATTTTGGTGGGCATTTTGTTGCCATGCTAAATTAGCCATATACTCACACTCAAGACATCTCATTGTATTAGTAATTAAAAAACCAAGCAAAAAACCAACAAACAAACAAAGAAACTAACCCCACCACACAAACAGCCTGAAGCTCTGAACAGTTTTCCAATGAAAGCAAATATTCCTTTGTAGTTTTCCTACAAGTTCCAGATTACCTGGCATGCATCGACGCCACCATTAAGATTCCCAGCACACAGCATACGTGAAGTAATAAGACCATCATAGAGCTTGTTGCAAACACTTTGGTTAATCATTCTCACTCGAGCTTCCTGCAGTGTTTTGGCAAGATGACCTAGAAAAAATACAAATGGTATTGCAGAGGTTAAGGTGGCCCAAATTTCTTATAGAGATACCAATTATCAAAACAAAGGAGAATTGCTTCAAACTCAGAATCTACCCAGCTAACTACAGCAGAGTAATTTCCTTCCCTTCAAATGGTGCCTGCCCTAATTTTTGAAAGCTGTTGTCCACACTACACTATAGCCATAGAGGTCCCAATGCACCACCTTTCCATTTCCCTAGACTTTATCCTTATGACCTTATTCTGCCAAAAAGTAGTAAAAGTGCCATGCAAACTGTAAGATAAGACTGCACATAGGGTGACTAACTGTAAATGACATTTCAAATTATGCCTGAAGCATTCTGTTATTATTTACACCATGGTTGTGCTTCAAACAACATCCAAGTCCTACAAAATGCAATTTCTATATTGTTTTCCATCCTCTCAGTTCTAGGGAAGAAACTGAGGAATAAAGCTGAGTGGGGAAAACCAAATAATTTTTAAAAAACCCTCAAAGAACAGTCTGTAGCTCACGAATGATGCTAAGAGCTTAATTCTGTACTATGGTATTGACATGAGGTGCCCTTGTGAGCTAAATATCCTGACACCTCTGATGTGCTGAGACACTCTCCAAGCCCAGGTTTCAAGCTGTTTAATGATGAGACAGGGCAAGGATCTCACAGGCTCCCCTGTCACCCCTCTTCAACTCAATGTGCTTTTTCCTGCCTTCCCACTGCAGCTGGCTGCTCCAAGCTATACAGAGGCAGAACTCTTCGTGAGGCATACTTTAAACTGCCTTTGGCTAAGGCAGAGAACATGAAAAATCCTCCACACTTTTTTTTGCAATTGTGGTTGCTTATGGCTCCATATTGTCAATCAATCTTAGAAACAAATTCGTTCTCTGCAATAGTTGCAAGTCACTGATCTCTTTACCGGCAAGGCTCTATTCACTGGATAAAATGAGTCATGAGCATGAAAATGGGCACATTTTTGTAAATCTATAATAATTTACTTTTCAATGATCTGTGACACCTGAGTATGCATTTTGTCACTTACCACCTGCCACCCAAGCAACCATTCAGAATTCACAGACTGTAGCTAAGGAGATCTTTTCTGGCTTTTTATAGACACACTGAGTAAACCACATGGGGTTTGGTTTTTTTTTTTTTTTTTTTTTTTTCAATTNTTTTTTTTGCTTACAATTATAAATATTTCATTGTTAGAGTTTAAAGCCAAAGTTGCAAAAAGTATATCCAGGAAATGAACATACTATTTTCTGTTATGGCTCCCCAGCCAGTTACATAGCAGACAGTTCCATAAAGAAATACTCTAGAGGTGCTGGGTAAACAAATGGGCTGTACCAGCTCACTGAAGAGTACAGGCGTCTCCATTTCCAACAGGGCAATGTCATAGTCTGAGATAGACTGGTCATACTGTGGGTGGACAATAATCCTTTTGATTGATCTCATAGCTACACGACTGTTCTTTTCATTAATGGTATGTGAGCCCATATATGCTCTCCAGCCCATCGGAACAGAGTATCTGTAAAAAAAATGGTTTTAGAACGTCCCATGGGAAAGCAATGCAGTGTTAGTTCACTCCATTTTAACTACTTTTCAATATTTGAGGACATTCATCAAAACCAAAATGCATGAAGTAGAATATGACTTCAGAAGGTGGGTGTATTCTAGTCTTTGTCTGCTAAAACATTAAGTAATGTTTTTTACTTGCTGTTTTGAAAATATTTAATTTCTTGGAGCTATAAGATTAATTTCTTGCTAAGCATCATGATTTGGAACTTACAAAAGCAAATTATTAAACTCTGTCTCCTCCTTACCACACGTAGGAGGTATGCATTTTCAATTTACACTACCTAAACTGAACATCAGTGGGTTTTCACTCCATTGATCAATAAATAGGACTTGTCTTGGGAGAAGAAAAGGCCATAGCTTCTACTCAGAAAATCCCTGCCTTTTGAAAAGAAGGGGGAAAAAAAAAAAGGTGTTTAGCCTAAATCTAAAAGAACAGTGTTCTATCATGCAGGATTCACTGGCAATGGAAGCAAAAGAATAACTTCAAAAACTGAAGAGTTTTGAAGCTGGCAGACAACACTGAGTGTTTATGTAGTGAGGTCATGTAACAAAGTTATAACCTGGATCAACTTACCTAGACAAGGAATAGCTTCTGCAAGTTATTGAAAGCAACTTTGTCAGGTTATTAAACTGCAAATACTCTACAACAGTATAGTTTCTTCATACCTCACAGAACCAGAATCCAGGAAGCAATGGGCAGCAGATATGAGCCACCTGTTGGAAATCACAGATGCGCCACACACGTGGCCGTGTGCTCCCATCTGCAAACTTGCTTGCCAAGGCCACTTTTCAGATCTCGCATCTTCACCTCCAACAATTCTGTTTTTCTTAAGCTGGTGTCTTCCGCAAGCTAATAGAAATAATTTAATAAATTAGTAAAAAACCCACCAGTTAATTCACTTTGCCATGCTTGACACAAACTTTTACCCTTAGACCTTGCTGTGCAATTGGTAAAAAGGTGAGTACTTGCCCGTTTTCATTCAATGGGCAGGTCAGATATAAACCAACCATTGTCTACCCTCCTGTGCAGCTTTCTAAAGAGTTGAATAACTCAAAAGGAGATTAGGCACAATTCAAAAGTTCATTTGAATAATCCTCATATCTTTTCCCTCCTTACAAACACAGTTCCTTGACTGCATTTCATTCAGCTCAAAAAAGCAGCAAGACCTACCAGCTTATCCTGGAAGTGCATTGCTTAAAATAAGTCATCATAGACAGAATGGATGAGTTGATTTAAAAGAAACAGTGCAGAATTCAAGATAGA
Source organism: Ifrita kowaldi (assembly GCA_013398055.1). NCBI lineage: Eukaryota > Metazoa > Chordata > Aves > Passeriformes > Cinclosomatidae > Ifrita > Ifrita kowaldi. Next base: position 187,457 of record VZRS01013543.1, read on the forward strand.
TATTTGCATGCAGATGTTACCAGGAAATTAACTTTTTAAAATTCATATTCGATTTAGTCAATTGTTAATCCAATAATGCTTAATAACAATATAAATTGCTGACTTAGTTTCCCAAGTAATTAACAAACTTTAAAGTAAATGTTACCACACCACAGTTCATTTCATCAGATCCATCTGTACAGTCTCTTTTCCCATCACACTCAGGATTTGGTTTCAGCAAGCATTTTCCATTGAGGCATTTGTATGCATAAGGGGAGCAACTTTTGTAGGCTGAAATAAGAGAGACAAGATAGTGTCAATTGTTTGGAGTCATGCTTTCAAATTATTAACAAAACCTTACACGTTCAACAAGTTGTTCAAAGCTACGCATTCTAGCCTGCTTGAAGTAGTAGCCTATACTGATGTAAACTGGTCCCTCTGTGGAGAGGGGACAGGGGAATGATCCACTCTAATTAATGATGACACTAATTTCAGTCTCCACTATTCCTGAGGAAAACGAAGAGCCTCCAACTGTCCACATTCCCATTTTACATAACTCTAAACTGAGTAAGCAAGGCTTGTCAGATCTGTTCTTTTGCTTTCACCAGCACTACTGGCATTACAAATCATAAATCTTCACAGTGTCTTTTCATTTTCAAGTGAACTTGAGAAAACTGCGGAAGAGCTTTATACCTCCCTCCAATAAATTTCTGACTAAGGACTGTCACAGTTTGCTGCGTGAGAATCCTGATAGATCTCAGCATTTGGCTTCCATTACTAGTATTCTTATTACCAGTTGTTTACACAGACCTTGAAACAGTGGGAGGTAGGTTTTCTTCAACAAAGACATACTCTTGGCTACCTCAAGGATTCAAGATTGAAAGCAAGACAAAAATTACATAAGCAAAATGCAGCAAGTCACTAGGGAGCCATTGGTAGTACCAGCAGTGCCCACAACCATTGTGGATTTACAGTAAAAAGACCATCAATGTGGCAAAAGTCCCCAGCTTACTATGTCTCTCTTCCTTAAATTATGTGGTACTGATCCAACAGCATTTGGGGAAAAAGTGCTCTTCCAACAGGATCACCAGCAAAATGTGGTTTGGTTTTCTTACTAAAATCCCTGTTATCTTGGATTTTGCTTCATTAATTGTCTAAACTAGACAAAACCTAGTTTTACTCTGCCTGTTTTGTGTTCACTGTTACGAAACTTTTACTTTGTGACATGAAAAAAAATCTAGAAACAACACGTTTAACCATTAAAATACACATATTCCTGCTTCTGCCTTCCACCATCTTTTGGAAAGTAGCTAAAAATACATACTTACAGCAGTTGTTTTCACCACTGTCCTGCCCACACCTGCCATCATCTTTACAAGACTTATACGGAGGTTTACAGTTCCCATCACCACAGTTCAATTGTTCTGGATTACAACCTGAAGAAAAAAGGTCTGTAAATTTATAATACAAATAGCAGACAACAGCCACATGCTACACTCCCTGTCAGAGGTTCCCTAGATGTTGCTGTGCCATTTCTGTCAGACATTTATCTACCTTGGTTCTGATAGCATCCAGTGACAGAGAGACTTGTGCTGTACTCTCCGGCCTTGAATTACCTTCTGGTCACTGTTTCTGGCATCTTTTGAATGTTCCCTATCTTCTTTGACATGCAGTGCCTAATTTAGGTACAGTACTCTAGCTGAGGCCTTCCCACTGGTGATTGTAAAGGTATTTTCAAATTCCTGTCTTACATCCTAGTGTGACACTTAAAAAACCCCAGAACAAAGACAACCAACCAATGAAACACCAAATACAAACAAAACTCACAAAGAGTATTTTGTGACTTTGACTCACAAGTCAGCTTTTGAGCAACAATCTTCCCCCCTTTTTTTAGCAAAAAAAGCAACTTAGGCAATCCCCATGTCTGTTTAATTACCTACGTTCAGATCTTTACAGAATATTCTGAGTTGGAAGGGACCCACGGGGATCAACTTCATAGTCCAGCTCTTGGCCCTGCACAGCACCATCCCCAAGAGTCACACCCTGTGCCTGAGAGCATTGTCCAAATGCTGCTTGAGCTCTGGCAGCACTGGGGCTGTGACCACTGCCCTGGGGAGCCTGTTCTAGTGACCAGTCATCCTCTGGGTGAAGAACCTTTTCCTAATATCCAATCTAATCCTCCTCTGACACAACTTCAGACCATTCCCTCAGGACTGTCACTGGTCACCAGAGAGCAGAGATCAGTATCTGTCCCTCCTCTTCCCTTCACAGGGAAGTTGTAACTGCAATGAGGTCTCCCCTCAATCTCCTCCAGGCTGAACAGACCAAGTGACCTCAGCCACTCCTCACATGGCTTCCCCTCAAGGCCCCTCACCATCTTCATTGCCCTCCTTTGGACACTCTCTAATAGATTAATATTTTTTATACTGTGGCACCCAAAACTGTCCCCAGCACTCAAGGTGAGGCTGCCCCAGTGCAGAGCAGAGCAGGACAATCCCCTCCCTGGCCTGGCTGGTGATGCTGGGCCTGATGCCCCCCAGGACACCATTGACCCCTGTGGCTGCCAGGGCACTGCTGACTCATATTCTTGTCTTTATTTTTCTCCATATATATTCTACAGGTTTTCAGGACCACTTACAAATACATCCCGCTTAAGTACATCCATCTTTTTATTGTGTAACAGTTTTCCTATTTCATAAGCATCTACTCTAATCCATCATTTAGACCATGAACAAAAATTACGTGACATTCCATAACAATATTGGCAGAATGACATTAAAAACATCCTTCCTCTTTGGTAATGAGTCTTGACCACTCGTTCTGTGGAAACAGTTTCCTGTATTTTTTCTCCCCACATTTTCTTTACTTACTGATAAGCTTGTCACACAAGACCATGTCAAAGTACAACTTCTCTATTTATCCTCTCACAGCAGGGAACTAAAACAAAATGTTAAATCTCCACGCTGGTTATAATATTCTTTTCACTATTTACAAATAGCTTACTTTGGCTACTTCTTGTGCATTTTTTTTTCCTTTGGAAGATTAACTTATAAAGACTGGTGTAAAATTTCCTCTCGATTTTTCTGTTCCCCCACTCTTTAAAGAGACACATTACACAGCCTCTTTTCCAGACTTTTACATCTTCACCCACGTCCTTCATGTGATCTTAAAGATTGCCAGCAGTAGTTTAGAGATAATTTCAGCCCATCTCTCAACTTTGTGGAAGAAACTCTTTACAGAAAACAACAAACAAGAAATAATTGCTCTACCCCAACCCAATTAATCACTACCATCTGAGCAGCCTTTCCAGTGTTCAGACTGATTTCTTGAAGGAATGCACATTCTGTATGTATATCTAAGGACAAGCTAGAAAAATAAGAAATCAATGACACTAGAAATATTGATACGGTCTAAATGCAGTAATGCAGAACTCTACCATGAAGAAATATTAAAATGGCTATTAAAAATTAAATCTAGTGTCTTTTTTTAAAAGAAATTGAATATTAAAAAAGAAATAATATCTTATTTGGCACAATCTGTCAAAGATTTTTATCAAGCAGTCTGAATTAAATGAGTCAATATTCACCTAAATAGACTTAGCAAATTAAATTCACATTAATTACCTCTAAAGGTTGAAAGTCATTCACCACAGATACATAACTACTGATAGGAAGCACTGCTTTAATTTGTTAAGGAAATGCATTTTGTACGGCACCATCTAAGGAGAAGGAAAATAAAATCAAAACTACGCATTCTCTTTAGTATTACTAATACATATTTCCTGATATTAAAATTTTGTAGACATTAATCTCTGTGTTACTACACTCAATGTCTGATGTGAATAAGTGCTTTATCAAACACTTCCCAATAATCCTGCAATCTCATTATGAAACAGCCTTTGACCAAGAATTTCTTTCACATTCATGTAAACTAACTGTTAGTATAGATGGTAAGTTGTTTCCTTCCAAAATATAAAAAATATTTGTTCTCTTTCCCTCTTTCAGATGTGCAAGAAAAAAAATCTCTGAAAGAATAAGTAGCCCAAACCACTCCTCTGTCTGCCCAAGTCAAGTCAAATGAAACTTTCTCCCATTTAGCACCATAGGCAAATCTGATTGCTGCACCAGATTGAAGGACCAAATCCATTTGTCCCATAGTTGTTTAATCAGTTCCAGTCGCCTTGCAGGTGATGTCAGTGGGAGGAAAGCACATGTTACGCAGCCAGCACGAGCTCAAAGCAGGAGTGTCTGTATTTTCTTGTCACGTCTCCCTGAAATTCTTCAGCTGATGGCTGGCCTTTGCTTTCCAGGTCAGCTCAGAGCAGTGCCTGTGATTTTTAGTAACTGTGCTTTGATAGGCACCCAACAGTGGGAAGAAACTAATCTCAGGTGGGTGACTGCAGGTACTGATGATGTGGGAGAATGTGAATTTATTCTTTTCCTTCTCCTATTACTACTGCTACAGGCAAGGCTGTTATAGGCCAGTGCTCTCAATCCATGCTGCTATCTCAGACATGCTTCCACAAACTACTGCATCAACTTGATACTGACACATCGCAGCTATTCCTCTCCTCCTGATGAGTCTTTATACAGAGCCTTATGATTGTGACTAAGAACTGATTAAATAACTTTGAGCCATCTGCTTGCTGGCTCAGTGCTAGAAGCAGAGCACACAGACACACAATCAAGACAGGGGATTTTCTCTGTTAAAAAAATTCTTGGTATTCTTGGGCTTAGACTCTTTTAACCATTTTTGAGGCAGTAACCAGAGTAACCACAGAACTCAGAATTGTTGGTAACTTTTTCTAGTAGAAAGAGACCCATATTGGTGGTAGAAGAAATCCCTGGAAATGTGTGGGTCTTACAGAATGACTGACCACAAAACCTGCCACTTACTTAGATTGAAAGGCATGAAACAAAAATCTTTACTGGAGACCTTAATACTTAAATGCTTCTCTGTCAACAATGAACAGAACTACATTCAGACAAGCAAGCTGAGGATTTGAAGAGGCTTCTCAAAATGAACTGCTCTCTTGAAATCACAGAGAACTTTAGCTACCTAGACATTATTGGGTAAAGAATATAAACAGTATTTAAAAAATCAGAAATTGCATCTTTTCTAAGAAATATCACAAGTAAATATGTGTATCTCCTGAAAATTCCTGTTCCACCATCTGGAAGCCCCCAAAAATCAAACACTGATCCGGAAATACATAGACTGGGGAGTTAGAAAAGGTCTATAAAAAACCCAGACATATTTCTGCAACATCTTCTAGCAAGGGTCCTCTTTGACTGCCAGTAAAACTTAATAGTTTGTCTAAACCTGGAAACTGATCTAGAGCACTGATCTTGAGTGGTGATTTTAAAGAGAAGGCTAAGTATTCATGGTTAACTTTTGTTGTCAGAAGAGTCATGCTTAGAGGCCATCTGCCATTCTATTTTTATGTTGCAGCTTGGCTATTTTAAGGTGTCAGCAAAGTGCCATATAATTAGATCTACAGATATTGAGAAATTTTACTCCCCATTTTACAGAAGTGTTGATAAAAGTTAGAAAATAAGTGCTTGCTTCTAAAAGCATCTTACATCTAAAATTTTACCTCTATTTGTTCAACTAAAGACATAACAACATTTTACACTTTTGTCTCCTGCAATTAGGTTAAGAAAATGGGCAGGTTAAGTTGTATATGATTGGTCTGTCAAGCAGGGTTTCTCAAAGGTTTCTCCTTAAAAATTAAAGTGTGCACTCAATGACTTACGGTCTGTGTGACTGAAGGCTTTGTATTCAATATAAAACCCTCCGTGGGTGACCAGCTCATCAGAATGGAAGTTGATTGCAACAGAATAGCCATATTCTCTGTTTCTGTTGTTTTCTGAAAGAGCTTTACAGTATCTAGCAAGGCAAAAGTGAGAAATAATAATTTCTAACCAAACTGACCGCCACCATCCAGCTATGTCTCCTTTTGCTGAATGGTAGTGATGTCAGAAAGCTTTAAGACAATGCAGTAAGGATCAGCTGTATTTTGGTGTTAAAAACAGTCCAACAGAAGTATTAGAAAGCCTAGTTACAAATTTCTCCCACTCTGCAACTTTTTTGGGACTAGCAGACTTCAAAACAAAATACAGCAAGATGATCGGTGTCAGGATCTACCTTATAAACACAAACTGTTTCAAGCATGCTTGATTTCAGATTGCCCATTTGGGTTTGCAAACCCAAAAGCTACAAATCCAGGAAAGGATTAAATCATTCAGCCAAATCCAACCGCTGTTGCTTGTTTCAATATGCTCCTTCCAAGGGACAAATTTCTCAGAATAGTGTTATTTTTAGCATTAGCATAACAATTACAATCACTGAAGAGCAAGTGGTAAAGAAAATGAAACTTCTGATTACGAAACCCTTCACCCACATCAAAAGCACAGCCAGGAATTTACAGTTCAGCTACAGCTGCATAAAATCCTGTAGTTTTCTACAAGATTGCTCTAAGGGAAACAAAAGAGAAAGTAAATGCCTGTAAGAAAAACCAGGATGCCTAAATGTGCAGAACTTCAAAGTGCAAATTACTATGTCAGAAAATAATGTATATACTCACCTGACTCCATCAATTTCTAACCAGTCTTTATCGCATTTACTGGACCCTGGAGACTTTTCTTGAACTTGTATTACAAGGATTTTTAGTGAAAGCTTGTAGCCAGGTAATGGTGCCTAAAAATCAAAATTCATGACTGTGAGTGATACACATTCACAAAATGAAAACGGCCTTTGCTTCTAAGATGGTTTACTTATTATGGGATTGAAAGTACTGCATTTCTATTATTGAAATTAGCACCTCTGAAGAAGTAAAAAACTTTGCTAACTTGAACATCTATAGAAGCCTTTTTAGGCCCAACTTTGGCTAGACTGTGCCAGATGAAGGAGTGTAAGCCTTTCTGCAGCCAGCACAAAGTGCTGTATCTGAGGCTCCTGCTAGGTTAGTAATGCCATGTGTTCCTGTTCCTGTCCTGCACAGAGGTGAGAGTTTTGTGCTAAAAGCTGCTAATAATTTTCATTGAGTACATGAAAGGTAGAGACTTATCAAGTCATATGCATAAAAAGTCTCCTTTACCAGGGAAAGTAAAAAAGTAGTTAAATGCTAAATGGAGCAATAGACCAACACATTGGGCAGTTGGTAGAAATCATGAGCAGATTTTAAGTCTTGCCAAAGGACTTGCTGGAAATTCAGAGGTGAACTTCTGAGCCAGAGAAGGTCCTGGCTCTGCAGAATTCAGGGAAATACAGTGTGGTATCCATCATGTGGGGCATGATTTACATGACCATTTTTACTTTGTGACATAGAAGAAAAGCTCTGATTATTATTACTTTTCCCTGGCTGCTGGGAGTTGTCATCTTACACATTAATTTGTTTCTGTCACAAATAATGCTCAAACTTCTGAAAGTTGGCAATATTTCCCTCCCATATTTGGCACCTGTACATAGGACAGGAAAGAAATGGTCTCACTAGGTTTCCTCTCCATTTCACCCACATCAGAAGCCATTTCTCCCAAATTTGTGTCTACATAAGATAAAGAAAAGCCATCAGTACTCAGAAGAGTTCCCAGCACTTACCTTGATGATCCAGGTGCAGTCAATGTTTGGTGGGTAGTAACTTGGGTAATAAGGGGAACTCAGTGTCCCATTCCAGGAAATATAATGACCACCACATACTAGTAAAGAAATACATCAGCAAGGAACACAATTATCTCAGCTGGACCAAAGTGCAGAGTCTACTTCACTTGCTAGGACCCTTCTCTATGTACAGAGCTAGAAGAATACATTGTGACAGTATTAAACTCACATTTTTCCTGTATTAACTGAAAATCACTTGACTGCCACATCCTCATCACACTGAATTTCTCTTATTTTTGGATCAAATTACTACTAAGGGTAAGTAAAAAACACCTCTGACTGAAGGTTTTTTTTTGTTAAAAAGTATTCTTTCATGGTAAGTGAAAGAAGCAACTAAATGTGAATGCAACAAACCTCCCCCTTCCAATTTACTTCCCACTTTTCTGTAGGTATTTTCAAAAAAAAAAAGCAATCAGCCCAGTGATGTGAAAACTGATTAATTTCATATAAAGAAGGAAGTTTGTGTGTCAGTTTTCAGTTCAAAAATTCGTGCCATATTTGAACAATATCTTTGAGGTTTTATTTTCTACCAAGGACTCTCCTAGACATCCAGTCCTTAGTGCTTTTGGTTACCTTTAGGTAACACTGTGAATGCAAACATGAGCATAACAGAAAAAAAGACAACTTTGAAATAAAAAAAAATCTTGTGGCAAACCTGGGCTAAATATAATTTGAAATACCCATCCTCAGAACAATAAAGACATTCTAATTAGTAATGTGCATGGGATAAGTATTTGCGCAAGGAGCATGCAGAGAGACATAAGCTGAAATGTGGCAGCTTTGGAGGAGTTTATCCTCTGTGACTTGTTCCACACATTAAAAAATAGTCACTTGCTTCATTGTCAAAACGCTTTCACTTACACCTTACCAAATAACTGTGGCTAAACTTGACCTTGTGAAACTGCTTTATCTCTTCTAAAATTAATACTGCAGTTTAGCATTACTCAAAATATTTCACCACGCAGCACTCATGTAAAATCCATAGTACTCCATAGGTTTGGAATGTACTCCTTAGGTCTGGAACACACTTTCCTTATTCAGTTGACTACACTGAACAATGCTTTCAGAAAAAGACCAAAGATAAATTAGAAGTGTTTGCTCTTGTTTTCCTTTTTCTTTAAACACACAGGTCCTAGGTTACCATGTAAGATGCAACCAAAAGCATCTATTCTATTATCATCTTCACAAGCTGTTAAAGCAGGTGGGGCAGTGCTCGTTATCTCCCACCATGGCTCATCCCTGATAACTCCCTCTGGGGGCTGTCTCTGTTTAATGGGCAATCAAGGGCCCACTGCATGACTCACAGAATTACATCAGCCCATTGTGAGATGCTCCGCCCAGGGGGAGGAGCCAAGCATTCCCACCTGGATATAATCGGGGGTTTGGAACAGCACGGGCAGCCCTTACTTAAGGGAGTCCCAGTGGATAAGAGCTACCACTGGACCTTCAGGTGACCACCAGACCCTTTTCTACAGGATCACCACTTCAACAGGACCACTTCATCTGCACTGCTACCACCACCCTGACCAACAGGGTGTCAGGTTGTATCCTGACTCTGTCGGTGTTCTTGTACTATTACATTTATTTTAATTTTCCTATTAAGTTGTAATTCTGACTTGTGATCTCCTTCTGATTTGTTTTCAAACTAGCACAACACATTGTATGATCTGTGGACACAATGCCAAAACTGAAAAAAGTGCTGCTCTGTCACTGGGGCTATCTAGCTTTGCCTGGACACATAGTGCCTGTAGCTGGCTGGCTGGCTGGCAGCTCTGCTGCCACTACTCAGAGGTACACGTATAGTAACAACTGGCTAGTCAGGCTTGAGTAGTTATCAGGAAGACAGAGTCTTCCAGACCAAAGGATGTTATCTCTTCTGTGCTCAATTCTGTGAAGTGGATCAGCATGGTAATTCCCTGATTTATATGACAGCATTTCCCCCCCCTGCCCTGATATGTTCAAGGCAATATCAACTTTTTTAGAGGCAAAACCAGGAATAAGTGTGCTTCCATCAGATGCTTGTTTCTATTAACTACGTACTGATTTTAGGAATGGCTTGAAAGTGAGCTTTTAATATGTTGCTTTCTCCTCTTCGATCCAGTGAGAAGGTAAGCAACATTACATTGCTTGATGAAGTTAAACGCACAACAGAAGGAGTCCAGGCCCCAGGCCCACACCATCTGGAAGGTTACAAAAAAAAAAAAAAAGCAACATTAAAAAAAAA